>CANIUD010000852.1:312500-480274 GCA_947470075.1 Closterium sp. Yama58-4 | reverse complement strand
TC
Organism: Closterium sp. Yama58-4; assembly: GCA_947470075.1. Classification (NCBI taxonomy): domain Eukaryota; kingdom Viridiplantae; phylum Streptophyta; class Zygnematophyceae; order Desmidiales; family Closteriaceae; genus Closterium; species Closterium sp. Yama58-4. The sequence continues at coordinate 480,272 of CANIUD010000852.1, read as the reverse complement.
TCCTTCTTTCCATCACCCCGCCAAAATCTCCCTCTTTCTATCACCCGGCCCCATTCTCCCGCTTTCCATCACCCCGTCCCATTCTCCCTCTTTCCATCACCCCGCCCCATTCTCCCTCTTTCCATCACCCCGCCCCATTCTCCCTCTTTCTATCTCCCCGCCCCATGCTCCCTCTTTCCCTCACCCCGCCCCATTCTCCCGCTTTCCATCACCCCGCCCCATTCTCCCGCTTTCCATCACCCGCCCCATTCTCCCGCTTTCCATCACCTTGCCCCATTCTCCCTCTTTCCACACGCTGCCCCATTCTCCCGTTTTCCATCACCCCGCCCCATTCTCCCGCTTTCCACCTCCCCGCCCCATTCTCCCGCTTTCCATCACCCGCCCCATTCTCCCGCTTTCCATCACCCCGCCCCATTCTCCCGCTTTCCATCACCCCGCTCCATTCTCCCGCTTTCCATCACCCCGCCTCATTCTCCCTCTTTCCACCACCCTGTCCCGTTCTCCCGCTCTCCATCACCCCGCCCCATTCTCCCGCTCTCCATCACCCCGCCCCATTCTCCCGCTCTCCATCACCCCGCCCCATTCTCCAGCTTTCCATCACCCCGCCCCATTCTTCCGCTTTCCATCACCCCGCCCCATTCTCCCGCTTTCCATCACCCCGCCCCATTCTCCCGCTCTCCATCACCCCGCCCCATTCTCCCGCTCTCCATCACCCCGCCCCATTCTCCCGCTCTCCGTCACACTGCCCCATTCTCCCGCTTTCCATCACCCGCCCCATTCTCCCGCTTTCCATCACCCCGCCCCATTCTCCCTCTTTCCATCACCCCGCCCCATCCTCCCGCTTTCCATCACCCTGCCCCATTCTCCCGCCTTCCATCACCCCGCCCCATTCTCCCGCTTTCCATCACCCGCCCCATTCTCCCGCTTTCCACCACCCCGCCCCATTCTCCCGCTTTCCACCACCCCGCCCCATTCTCCCGCTTTCCACCTCCCCGCCCCATTCTCCCGCTTTCCATCACCCGCCCCATTCTCCCGCTTTCCATCACCCCGCCCCATTCTCCCGCTCTCCATCACCCCGCCCCATTCTCCCGCTCTCCATCACCCCGCCCCATTCTCCCGCTCTCCATCACCCCGCCCCATTCTCCCGCTTTCCATCACCCTGCCCCATTCTCCCTCTTTCCATCACCCCGCCCCATTCTCCCGCCTTCCATCACCCCGCCCCATTCTCCCGCCTTCCATCACCCCGCCCCATTCTCTCGCTTTCCATCACCCCGCCCCATTCTCCCGCCTTCCATCACCCCGCCCCATTCTCCCGCTTTCCACCACCCCGCCCCATTCTCCCGCTTTCCATCACCCCGCCCCATTCTCCCGCTTTCCATCACCCCGTCCCATTCTCCCGCTTTCCATCACCCGCCCCATTCTCCCGCTTTCCACCACCCCGCCCCATTCTCCCGCTTTCTATCACCCCGCCCCATTCTCCCGCTTTCCATCACCCCGACCCATTCTCCCGCTTTCCATCACCCCACCCCATTCTCCCTCTTTCCATCACCCCGCCCCATTTTCCCGCTTTCCATCACCCCGCCCCATTCTCCCGCTTTTCATCACCCCGCCCCATTCTCCCGCTTTCCATCACCCCGCACCATTCTCCCGCTTTCCATCACCCCGCCCCATTCTACAAACTTTCCCTCACCCCGCCCCATTCTCCCACTTTCCATCACCCTGCCCCATTCTCCCGCTTTCCATCACCCCGGCCCATTCTCCCTCTTTCTATCACCCCGCCCCATTCTCCCGCTTTCCATCACCCCGCCTCATTCTCCCGCTTTCCATGACCCCGCCCCATTCTCCCGCTTTCCATGACCCCGCCCCATTCTCCCGCTTTCTATCACCCCGCCCCATTCTCCCGCTTTCCATCACCCCGCCCCATTCTCCCGCTTTCCATCACCCCGCCCCATTCTTCCGCTTTCCATCAACCCGCCCCATTCTCCCGCTTTCCATCACCCCGCCCCATTCTCCCGCTTTCCATCACCCCGCCCCATTCTCCCGCTTTCCATCACCCCGCCCCATTCTCCCGCTTTCCATCACCCCGACCCATTCTCCCGCTTTCCATCACCCCGCCCCATTCTCCCTCTTTCCATCACCCCGCCCCATTCTCCCGCTTTCTATCACCCCGCCCCATTCTCCCGCTTTCCATCACCCCGCCCCATTCTTCCGCTTTCCATCACCCCGCCCCATTCTTCCGCTTTCCATCACCCCGCCCCATTCTCCCACTTTCCATCACCCCGCCCCATTCTCCCGCTTTCTGTGACCCCGCCCCATTCTCCCGCTTTCCATGACCCCGCCCCATTCTCCCGCTTTCCATGACCCCGCCCCATTCCCCTGCTTTCCATCACCCTGCCCCATTCTCCCTCTTTCCATCACCCCGCCCCATTCTCCCGCTTTCCATCACCCCGTCCCATTCTCCCGCTTTCCATCACCTCGCCCCATTCTCCCGCTTTCCATCACCCCGACCCATTCTCCCGCTTTCCATCACCCCGCCCCATTCTCCCTCTTTCCATCACCCCGCCCCATTCTCCTGCTTTCCATCACCCCGCCCCATTCTCCCGCTTTCCATCACCCCGGCCCATTCTCCCGCTTTCCATCACCCTGCCCCATTCTCCCTCTTTCCATCACCCCGCCCCATTCTCCCGCTTTCCATCACCCCGCCCCATTCTCCCGCTTTCCATCACCCTGCCCCATTCTCCCGCTTTCCATCACCCCGACCCATTCTCCCGCTTTCCATCACCCCGCCCCATTCTCCCTCTTTCCATCACCCCGCCCCATTCTCCCGCTCTCCATCACCCCGCCCCATTCTCCCGCTTTCCATCACCCGGCCCCATTCTCCCGCTCTCATCACCCCGCCCCATTCTCCCGCTTTCCATCACCCCGCCCCATTCTCCCACTTTCCATCACCCTGCCCCATTCTCCCACTTTCCATCACCCCGCCCCATTCTCCCTCTTTCTATCACCCCGCCCCATTCTCCCGCTTTCCATCACCCCGCCCCATTCTCCCGCTTTCTATGACCCTGCCCCATTCTCCCGCTTTCCATCACCCCGCCCCATTCTCCCGCTTTCCATCACCCCGCCCCATTCTCCCGCTTTCCATCACCCCGCCCCATTCTCCCGCTTTCCATCACCCCGCCACATTCTCCCGCTTTCCATCACCCCGCCCCGTTCTCCCGCTTTCCATCACCCCGCCCCGTTCAACCTCTTTCCATCACCCCGCCCCATTCTCCCGCTTTCTATCACCCCGCCCCATTCTCCCGCTTTTCATCACCCCGCCCCATTCTCCCGCTCTCCATCACCCCGCCCCATTCTCCCGCTTTCCATCACCCCGCCCCATTCTCCCACTTTCCATCACCCCGCCCCATTCTCCCGATTTCCATCACCCCGCCCCATTCTCCCGCTTTCCATGACCCCGCCCCATTCTCCCGCTTTCCATGACCCCGCCCCATTCTCCCGCTTTCCATGACCCCGCCCCATTCTCCCGCTTTCCATCACCCTGCCCCATTCTCCCTCTTTCCATCACCCCGCCCCATTCTCCCGCTTTCCATCACCCCGTCCCATTCTCCCGCTTTCCATCACCCCGCCCCATTCTCCCGCTTTCCATCACCCCGACCCATTCTCCCGCTTTCCATCACCCCGCCCCATTCTCCCGCTTTCCATCACCCCGCCCCATTCTCCCGCTTTCCATCACCCCGCCCCATTCTCTCGCTTTCCATCACCCTGCCCCATTCTCCCTCTTTCCATCACCCTGCCACATTCTCCCGCTTTCCATCACCCCGCCCCATTCTCCCGCTTTCCATCACCCGCCCATTCTCCCGCTTTCCCTCTCCGTGACCCATTCTCTCGCTATCCATCACCCCGCCCCATTCTCCCTCTTTCCATCACCCCGCCCCATTCTCCCGCTTTCCATCACCCCGCCCCATTCTCCCGCTTGTCATCACCCCGCCTTATTCTCCCGCTCTCCATCACCCGCACCATTCTCCCGCTTTCCATCACCCCGCCCCATTCTCCCACTTTCCCTCACCCCGCCCCATTCTCCCACTTTCCATCACCCTGCCCAATCTCCCACTTTCCATCACCCCGCCCCATTCTCCCTCTTTCTATCACCCCGCCCCATTCTCCCGCTTTCCATCACCCCGCCTCATTCTCCCGCTTTCCATGACCCCGCCCCATTCTCCCGCTTTCCATCACCCCACCCCATTCTCCCGCTTTCCATCACCCCGCCCCATTCTCCCGCTTTCCATCACCTCGCCCCATTCTCCCGCTTTCCATCACACCGCCCCATTCTCCCGCTTTCCATCACCCCGCCCCATTCTCCCACTTTCCATCACCCCCCCCCATTCTCCCGCTTCCCTCACCCCGACCCATTCTCCCGCTTTCCATCACCCCGCCCCATTCTCCCTCTTTCCATCACCCCGCCCCATTCTCCCGCTTTCCATGACCCCGCCCCATTCTCCCGCTTTCCATCACCCTGCCCCATTCTCCCTCTTTCCATCACCCCACCCCATTCTCCCGCTTTCCATCACCCCGCCCCATTCTCCTGCTTTCCATCACCCCGCCCCATTCTCCCGCTTTCCCTCACCCCGCCCCATTCTCCCGCTTTCCATCACCCCGGCCCATTCTCCCTCTTTCCATCACCCCGGCCCATTCTCCCGCTTTCCATCACCCCGCCCCATTCTTCCGCTTTCCATCACCCCGCCCCATTCTTCCGCTTTCCATCACCCCGCCCCATTCTCCCGCTTTCCATCACCCCGCCCCATTCTCCTGCTTTCCATCACCCCGCCCCATTCTCCCTCTTTCCATCACCCCGCCCCATTCTCCCGCTTTCCATCACCCCGCCCCATTCTCCTGCTTTCCATCACCCCGCCCCATTCTTCCGCTTTCCATCACCCCGCCCCATTCTCCCTCTTTCCATCACCCCGCCCCATTCTCCCTCTTTCCATCACCCCACCCCATTCTCCCGCTTTTCATCACCCCGCCCCATTCTCCCGCTCTCCATCACCCCGCCCCATTCTCCCGCTCTCCATCACCCCGCCCCATTCTCCCGCTTTCCCTCACCCCGCCCCATTCTCCCGCTTTCCCTCACCCCGCCCCATTCTCCCACTTTCCATCACCCTGCCCCATTCTCCCTCTTTCTATCACCCCGCCCCATTCTCCCGCTTTCCATCACCCCGCCTCATTCTCCCGCTTTCCATGACCCCGCCCCATTCTCCCGCTTTCCATGACCCCGCCCCATTCTCCCGCTTTCCATCACCCCGCCCCATTCTCCCGCTTTCCATCACCCCGCCCCATTCTCCCGCTTTCCATCAACCCGCCCCATTCTCCCGCTTTCCATCACCCCGCCCCATTCTCCCGATTTCCATCACCCCGCCCCATTCTCCCGCTTTCCATCACCCCGACCCATTCTCCCGCTTTCCATCACCCCGCCCCATTCTCCCTCTTTCCATCACCCCGCCCCATTCTCCCGCTTTCTATCACCCCGCCCCATTCTCCCGCTTTTCATCACCCCGCCCCATTCTCCCGCTTTCCATCGCCCCGCCCCATTCTCCCGCTTTCCATCGCCCCGCCCCATTCTCCCGCTTTCCATCATCCCGCCCCATTCTCCTGCTTTCCATCACCCCGCCCCATTCTCCCGCTTTCCATCACCCCGCCCCATTCTCCCGCTTTCCATCACCCCGCCCCATTCTCCCTCTTTCCATCACCCCGCCCCATTCTCCCGCTTTCCATCACCCCGCCCCATTCTCCCGCTTTCCATGACCCCGCCCCATTTTCCCGCTTTCCATCACCCCGCCCCATTCTCCCTCTTTCCATCACCCCGCCCCCTTCTCCCGCTTTCCATCAACCCGCCCCATTCTCCCGCTTTCCATCAACCCGCCCCATTCTCCCGCTTTCCATCACCCCGCCCCATTCTCCCTCTTTCCATCACCCCGCCCCATTCTCCCGCTCTCCATCACCCCGCCCCATTCTCCCGCTTTCCATGACCCCGCCCCATTCTCCCGCTTTCCATGACCTCGCTCCATTCTCGCGCTTTCCATCACCCCGCCCCATTCTCCCGCTTTCCATCACCCCGCCCCATTCTCCTGCTTTCCATCAACCCGCCCCATTCTCCCGCTTTCCATCGCCCCGCCCCATTCTCCGTCTTTCCTTCGCTCCACCCCATTCTCCCGCTTTCCATCACCCCGCCCCATTCTCCCGCTTTCCATCACCCTGCCCCATTCTCCCTCTTTCTATCACCCCGCCCAATTCTCCCTCTTTCCATCACCCCGCTCCATTCTCCCGTTTTCCATCACCCCGCCCCATTCTCCCTCTTTCCATCACCCTGCCCCATTCTCCCGCATTCCATCACCCCGCCCCATTCTCCCTCTTTCCATCACCCCGCCCCATTCTCCCGCTTTCCATCAACCCGCCCCATTCTCCCGTTTACCATGACCCCGCCCCATTCTCTAGCTTTCCATGACCCTGCCCCATTCTCCCGCTTTCCATCACCCCGCCCCCTTCTCCCGCTTTCCATCACCCCGCCCCATTCTCCCACTTTCATCACCCCGCCCCATTCTCCCGCTTTCCATCACCCCGCCCCCTTCTCCCGCTTTCTATCACCCCGCCCCATTTTCCCTCTATCCATCACCCCGCCCAATTCTCCCGCTTTCCATCACCCCGCCCCATTCTCCCGCTTTCCATCACCCCGCCCCATTCTCCCTCTTTCCATCACCCTGCCCCATTCTCCCTCTTTCCATCACCCCGCCCCATTCTCCCGCTTTCCACCACCCCGCCCCATTCTCCCGCTTTCCATCACCCCGCCCCATTCTCCCGCTTTCCATCACCCCGCCCCATTCTCTCGCTTTCCATCACCCCGCCCCATTCTCCCTCTTTCCATCACCCCGCCCCATTCTCAACGCTTTCCATCACCCCGCCCCATTCTCCCGCTTTCCATGACCCCGCCCCATTCTCGCGCTTTCCATCACCCCGCCCCATTCTCCCGCTTTCCATCACCCCGCCCCATTCTCCCGATTTCCATCACCCCGCCCCATTCTCCCGTTTTCCATCACCCCGCCCCATTCTCTCGCTTTCCATCACCCCGCCCCCTTCTCCCGCTTTCCATCACCCCGCCCCATTCTCCCGCATTCCATCACCCCGCCCCATTCTCCCGCTTTCCATCACCCCGACCCATTCTCCCGCTTTCCATCACCCCGCCCCATTCTCCCTCTTTCCATCACCCCGACCCATTCTCCCGCTTTCCATCACCTCGCCCGATTTTCCCGCTTTCTATGACCCTGCCCCATTCTCCCGCTTTCCATCACCCCGCCCCATTCTCCCGCTTTCCATCACCCCGCCCCATTCTCCCGCTTTCCATCACCCCTCCCCATTCTCCCGCTTTCCATCACCCCGCCCCATTCTCCCTCTTTCCATCACCCCGCCCCATTCTCCCGCTTTCCATGACCCCGCCCCATTCTCCCGCTTTCCATGACCCCGCCCCATTCTCCCGCTTTCCATCACCCCGCCCCATTCTCCCTCTTTCCATCACCCCGCCCCATTCTCCCGCTTTCCATCACCCCGCCCCATTCTCCCGCTTTCCATCACCCCGCCCCATTCTCCCGCTTTCCATCACCCGCCCCATTCTCTCGCTTTCCATCACCCCGCCCCATTCTCCCTCTTTCCATCACCCCGCCCCATTCTCAACGCTTTCCATCACCCCGCCCCATTCTCCCGCTTTCCATCAACCCGCCCCATTCTCCCGCTTTCCATCGCCCCGCCCCATTCTCCCTCTTTCCATCGCCCCGCCCCATTCTCCCTCTTTCCATCACCCCGCCCTATTCTCCCGCTTTCCATCACCCCGCTCCATTCTCCCTCTTTCCATCACCCCGCCCAATTCTCCCTCTTTCCATCACCCGCTCAATTCTCCCGTTTTCCATCACCCCGCCCCATTCTCCCTCTTTCCATCACCCCGCCCCATTCTCCTGCTTTCCATCACCCCGCCCCATTCTCCCTCTTTCCATCACCCCTCCCCATTCTCCCGCTTTCCATCACCCCGCCCCATTCTCCCGCTTTCCATCACCCCGCCCCATTCTCTCGCTTTCCATCACCCCGCCCCCTTCTCCCGCTTTCCATCACCCCGCTCCATTCTCCCTCTTTCCATCACCCCGCCCAATTCTCCCTCTTTCCATCACCCCGCCCCATTCTCCCGTTTTCCATCACCCCGCCCCATTCTCCCTCTTTCCATCACCCCGCCCCATTCTCCCGCTTTCCATCACCCTGCCCCATTCTCCCTCTTTCCATCACCCCGCCCCATTCTCCCGCTTTCCATCACCCCGCCCCATTCTCCCGCTTTCCATGACCCCGCCCCATTCTCCCGCTTTCCATGACCCCGCCCCATTCTCCCGCTTTCCATCACCCCGCCCCATTCTCCCGCTTCCCATCATCCCGCCCCATTTTCCCTCTCTCATCACCCCACCCCATTCTCCCGCTTTCCATCACCCCACCCCATTCTCCTACTTTCTATCACCCCACCCCATTCTCCCTCTTTCCATCACCCCACCCCATTCTCCCTCTTTCCATCACCCCGGCCCATTCTCCCGCTTTCCATCACCTCGCCCCATTCTCCCGCTTTCCATCACCCCGCCCCATTCTCCCGCTTTCCATCACCCCGCCCCATTCTTCCGCTTTCCATCACCCCGCCCCATTCTCCCTCTTTCCATCACCCCGCCCCATTCTCCCGCTTTCCATCACCCCGCCCCATTCTCCCGCTTTTCATCACCCCGCCCCATTCTCCAGCTTTCCATCACCCCGACCCATTCTCCCGCTTTCCATCACCCCGCCCCATTCTCCCTCTTTCCATCACCCCGCCCCATTCTCCCGCTTTCCATCACCCCGCCCCATTCTCCCGCTTTCCATCACCCCACCCCATTCTCCCTCTTTCCATCACCCCGCCTCATTCTCCCTCTTTCCATCACCCCGCCCCATTCTCCCGCTTTTCATCCACCCGCCCCATTCTCCCGCTTTCCATCACCCCGCCCCATTCTCCTGCTTTCCATCACCCCGCCCCATTCTCATGACACCGCTGCCCACACTAGTGCAATGCCATGCCACACATCTTGGCACACTTCCAATGCGCACTCTCCGGAAGTCTCTTGGTGAGAAAATCTGCCACCTGCTTGCTAGCCTTCACATGGTGAAGCTCAACAACTCCCTCCTTCACCATCTGCCTCACCCAGTGCCACTTAATCTTCATGTGCTTGTTCAGCCCATTCAGGATAGGATTTTTGGCCATGCCAATAGCAGCCTCGCTGTTGGAGAAAAGTGGTGTAGGTCCCTGCTGTTCAGCTCCCATGTCCTCCAGCAGCTTCCTCAGGAGCACAATCTCCTGGATGGCGTGGTACATCGCCATGTACTCTGCCTCTCTAGAAGACTGAGCAATCTCACTCTGCTTCTTGGACCTCCAGCTCACTGGTCCACCTCCGACCATGCACACAAAGCCGCCAACTGATAACTGATCCTCCTCCTCTGAGGCCCATGTGGCGTCGGTGAAGCACGACAGCTTCAAGGTTCCAGGCGTGACCCCATCTGCTCCGTTCTGTCTCAGCTTCCCGCCAGCTGAAAGCTGAACATCAGCAGATGCCGTTATAGGGTTTAGGCCCTCGGGTGCTAGGCCCTTGTTCTTGAATATTTGCACTCGCTAGGCCCTTGTTCTTGCAATTTTGCACACGCTAGGCCCCTGTTCTTGCAATTTTGCAGACGCCAGGCCCTTGTTCTTGCAATTTTGCAAACGCTAGTCCCGTGTAATTGCAATTTTGCAGACCCTAGGCCCTTGTTCTCGAATTATTTCACACGCTAGGCCCTTGTTCTTGCAATTTTGCAGACGATAGGCCCTTGTTCTTGAATTTTTGCACACGCTAGGCCCTTGTTCTTGCAATTTTGCAGACGCTAGGCCCTTGTTCTTGAATTTTTGCACACGCTAGGCCCTTGTTCTTGCAATTTTGCAGACGCTAGGCCCTTTTTCTTGCAATTTTGCACACACTAGGCCCTTGTTCTTGAATTTTTGCACTCGCTAGGCCCTTGTTCTTGCAATTTTGCACATGCTAGGCCCTTGTTCTTGCAATTTTGCACACGCTAGGCCCTTGTTCTTGCAATTTTGCAGACGCTAGGCCCATGTTCTTGCAATTTTGCATACGCTAGGCCCTTGTTCTTGCAATTTTGCACTCGCTAGGCCCTTGTTCTTGCAATTTTGCAGACGCTAGGCCCTTGTTCTTGAATTTTTGCACTCGCTAGGCCCTTGTTCTTGCAATTTTGCACACGCTAGGCTTGTTCTTGCAATTTTGTACACGCTAGGCCGTTCTTCTTGCAATTTTGCACACGCTAGGCCCTTGTTCTTGAAATTTTGCACACGCTAGGCCCTTGTTCTTGCAATTTTGCAGACCCTAGGCCCTTGTTCTTGGATTGTTTCACACGCTAGGCCCTTGTTCTTGCAATTTTGCAGACACTAGGCCCTTGTTCTTGCAATTTTGCACACGCTAGGCCCTTGTTCTTGAATTTTTGCACTCGCTAGGCCCTTGTTCTTGCAATTTTGCACATGCTAGGCCCTTGTTCTTGAATTTCTGCAGACGCTAGGCCCTTGTTCTTGAATTTGTGCACTCGCTAGGCCCTTGTTCTTGAATTTTTGCAGACACTAGGCCCTTGTTCTTGCAATTTTGCAGATGCTACGCCCTTGTTCTTGCAATTTTGTAGACGTTAGGGCCTTGTTCTTGATTTTTTGCAGATGCTAGGCCCTTGTTCTTGCAATTTTGCAGATGCTAGGCCCTTGTTCTTGAATTTTTGCAGACGCTAGGCCCTCGTTCTTGCAATTTTGCAGATGCTAGGCCCTTGTTCTTGAATTTTTGCAGACGCTAGGCCCTTTTTCTTGAATTTTTACAGACGCTAGGCCCTTGTTCTTGCAATTTTGCAGGCGCTAGGCCCTTGTTCTTGAATTTTTGCAGACGCTAGGCCCTTGTTCTTGCAATTTTGCAGACGCTAGGCCCTTGTTCTTGAATTTTTGCAGACGCTAGGCCCTTGTTCTTGATTTTTTGCAGACGCTAGGCCCTTGTTAGTGCAATTTGCAGACGCTAGGCCTTGTTCTTGCAATTTTGCAGACGCTAGGCCCTTGTTCTTGAATTTTTGCATACGCTAGGCCCTTGTTCTTAAATTTTTGCAGATGCTAGGCCCTTGTTCTTGAAATTTTGCAGACGCTAGGCCCTTGTTCTTGCAAATTTGCAGACGCTAGGCCCTTGTTCTTGCAATTTTGCAGACACTAGGCCCTTGTTCTTGAATTTTTGCAGACGCTAGGCCCTTGTTCTTGAATGTTTGCAGACGCTAGGCCCTTGTTCTTGAATTTTTGCAGACGCTAGGCCCTTGTTCTTGAATTTTTGTAGACGCTAGGCCCTTGTTCTTGCAATTTTGCAGACGCTAGGCCCTTGTTCTTGAATTTTTGCAGACGATAGGCCCTTGTTCTTGAATTTTTGCAGACGCTAGGCCCTTGTTCTTGAAACTTTGCAGACGCTAGGCCCTTGTTCTTGATTTTTTGCAGATGCTAGGCCCTTGTTCTTGAAATTTTTCAGACGCTAGGCCCTTGTTCTTGAATTTTTGCAGACGCTAGGCCATTGTTCTTGCAATTTTGCAGACGCTAGGCCCTTGTTCTTGAATTTTTGCAGATGCTAGGCCCTTGTTCTTGAATTTTTGCAGACGCTAGGCCCTTATTCTTGCAATTTTGCAGACGCTAGGCCCTTGTTCTTGCAATTTTGCAGACGCTAGGCCTTTTTTCTGTAATTTGTGCACTCGCTAGGCCCTTGTTCTTGAATTTTTGCAGATGCTAGGCCCTTGTTCTTGCAATTTTGCAGACGCTAGGCCCTTGTTCTTGCAATTTTGCAGACGCTAGGCCCTTGTTCTTGCAATTTTTGCAGACGCTATGCCCTTGTTCTTGCAATTTTGCAGACGCTAGGCCCTTGTTCTTGAATTTGTGCAGACACTAGGCCCTTGTTCTTGAATTTTTGTAGACGCTAGGCCCTTGTTCTTGAAACTTTGCAGACGCTAGGCCCTTGTTCTTGATTTTTTGCAGACGCTAGGCCCTTGTTCTTGAAATTTTGCAGACGCTAGGCCCCTGTTCTTGAATATTTTCAGACGCTATGCCCTTGTTCTTGCAATTTTGCAGACGCTAGGCCCTTGTTCTTGCAATTTTGCAAGACGCTAGGCCACTTGCTTGCTTGGACCAAGTGCTTTCTTGGACCAAGTGCTTTGTTGGACCAAGTGCTTGCTTGGACCAAGTGCTTTCTTGGACCAAGTGCTTGCTTGGACCAAGTGCTTGCTTGGACCAAGTGCTTGCTTGGACCAAGTGCTTGCTTGGACCAAGTGCTTGCTTGTACCGAGTGCTTGCTTGGACCAAGTGCTTTCTTGGACCAAGTGCTTTGTTGGACCAAGTGCTTTGTTGGACCAAGTGCTTGCTTGGACCAAGTGCTTTCTTGGACCAAGTGCTTGCTTGGACCAAGTGCTTTCTTGGACCAAGTGCTTGCTTGGACCAAGTGCTTTCTTGGACCAAGTGCTTGCTTGGACCAAGTGCTTTCTTGGACCAAGTGCTTTCTTGGACCAAGTGCTTGCTTGGACCAAGTGCTTGCTTGGACCAAGTGCTTTCTTGGACCAAGTGCTTGCTTGGACCAAGTGCTTTCTTGGACCAAGTGCCTGCTTGGATCAAGTGCTTGCTTGGACCAAGTGCTTTCTTGGACCAAGTGCTTGCTTGGACCAAGTGCTTGCTTGGACCAAGTGCTTTCGTGGACCAAGTGCTTGCTTGGACCAAGTGCTTGCTTGGACCAAGTGCCTGCTTGGACCAAGTGATTGCTTGGACCGAGTGCTCGCTTGGACCAAGTGCTTGCTTGGACCAAGTGCTTGCTTGGACCAAGTGCTTTCTTGGACCAAGTGCATTTTTGGACCAAGTGCTTGCTTGGACCAAGTGCTTTCTTGGACCAAGTGCCTGCTTGGATCAAGTGCTTGCTTGGACCAAGTGCTTGCTTGGACCAAGTGCTTGCTTGGACCAAGTGCTTTCTTGGACCAAGTGCTTTGTTGGACCAAGTGCTTGCTTGGACAAAGTGCTTTCGTGGACCAAGTGCTTGCTTGGACCAAGTGCTTTCGTGGACCAAGTGCTTGCTTGGACCAAGTGCTTTCTTGGACCAAGTGCCTGCTTGGATCAAGTGCTTGCTTGGACCAAGTGCTTGCTTGGACCAAGTGCTTGCTTGGACCAAGTGCTTTCTTGGACCAAGTGCTTTGTTGGACCAAGTGCTTGCTTGGACCAAGTGCTTTCTTGGACCAAGTGCTTGCTTGGACCAAGTGCTTTCGTGGACCAAGTGCTTGCTTGGACCAAGTGCTTGCTTGGACCAAGTGCTTTCGTGGACCAAGTGCTTGCTTGGACCAAGTGCTTGCTTGGACCAAGTGCCTGCTTGGACCAAGTGCTTGCTTGGACCAAGTGCTTGCTTGGACCAAGTGCTTGCTTTAACCAAGTGCTTTCTTGGACCAAGTGCTTTCTTGGACCAAGTGCTTGCTTGGACCAAGTGCTTTCTTGGACCAAGTGCCTGCTTGGATCAAGTGCTTGCTTGGACCAAGTGCTTGCTTGGACCAAGTGCTTGCTTGGACCAAGTGCTTTCTTGGACCAAGTGCTTTGTTAGGCCAAGTGCTTGCTTGGACCAAGTGCTTTCTTGGACCAAGTGCTTGCTTGGACCAAGTGCTTGCTTGGACCAAGTGCTTGCTTGGACCAAGTGCTTGCTTGGACCAAGTGCTTGCTTGGACCAAGTGCTTTCTTGGACCAAGTGCTTTGTTGGACCAAGTGCTTGCTTGGACCAAGTGCTTGCTTGGACCAAGTGCTTGCTTGGAACAAGTGCCTGCTTGGAACAAGTGCTTGCTTGGACCAAGTGCTTGCTTGGACCAAGTGCTTGCTTGGACCAAGTGCTTGCTTGGACCAAGTGCTTTCTTGGACCAAGTGCTTTCTTGGACCAAGTGCTTGCTTGGACCAAGTGCTTGCTTGGACCAAGTGCTTGCTTGGACCAAGTGCTTGCTTGGACCAAGTGCTTTCTTGGACCAAGTGCCTGCTTGGATCAAGTGCTTGCTTGGACCAAGTGCTTGCTTGGACCAAGTGCTTTCGTGGACCAAGTGCTTGCTTGGACCAAGTGCTTGCTTGGTCCAAGTGCCTGCTTGGACCAAGTAATTGCTTGGACCGAGTGCTCGCTTGGACCAAGTGCTTGCTTGGACCAAGTGCTTGCTTGGACCAAGTGCTTTCTTGGACCAAGTGCTTTCTTGGACCAAGTGCTTGCTTGGACCAAGTGCTTTCCTGGACCAAGTGCCTGCTTGGATCAAGTGCTTGCTTGGACCAAGTGCTTGCTTGGACCAAGTGCTTGCTTGGACCAAGTGCTTTCTTGGACCAAGTGCTTTCTTAGACCAAGTGCTTGCTTGGACCAAGTGCTTTCTTGGACCAAGTGCTTGCTTGGACCAAGTGCTTTCTTGGACCAAGTGCTTGCTTGGACCAAGTGCTTGCTTGGACCAAGTTCTTGCTTGGACCAAGTTCTTGCTTGGACCAAGGGCTTGCTTGGACCAAGGGCTTGCTTGGACCAAGTTCTTGCTTGGACCAAGGGCTTGCTTGGACCCCTCACTTTGTTTCCCCTCACTTCCATTCCCCCTCACTCCCTTCCCCCTCACTACATTTCCCCTCACTTATATTTCCCCTCACTCGTTTTCCCCCCACTTCTGTGAGTGAGGGGGAATGGAGTGAGAGGAAATTCCCCCTCACTTCTTTCCCCTCACTTCCATCCCCCTTCACTCTCTTCCCCCTCACTTCATTTCCCCCCATTTGTTTTTCTCCTCACTCAATTTCCCCTCACTTCCATCCCTCCTCACTTATATTCCCCTCACTCAATTTCCCCTCACTTCCATCCCTCCTCATCCCTGTCCCCCTCACTTTGTTTCCCCTCACTTCCATTCCCCCTCACTCCCTTCCCCCTCACTACATTTCCCCTCACTTATATTTCCCCTCACTCGTTTTCCCCCCACTTCTGTGAGTGAGGGGGAATGGAGTGAGAGGAAATCCCCCCTCACTTCATTTTCCCTCACTTCCATCCCTCCTCACTCTCTTCCCCTCACTTTGTCGAAGGAAATGGCCCCGCCCTCGCTTGAGCGTAGCTGATCTCGCTGTAGACGGGAAGTTCGCGACGAAGCGGACAACGAAATGGGCTTCTGCAGTTTGGCGGTAGTTGCGGTCGAGCAGGTTCTGCTCGACGGATTCTGGTCGACGAGCTCTGCGCGATGAGCTGTGGTCGACGATCTCTGCGCGACGAGGTTTCGTCGAAGAGCGCTCGTCGAAGAACTCTGGTGGAAGTAGTTCTGGTCGAGAAGCTCTGCGAGCGAACGCTGTTCGACCTTGCAGAGTCGAGTTGATCGACCGAAGCTGCAGAGTCGCGCGAAACTCTGCGAAGGCGTGCGAACTTTCGCCCAGGAGATTTTGGCGAAGTTCTACCTGCGGAACGGCATCACGTGGTCGACGGCGCGCACCTGGTGAAACCGACGACACGTTTTCTACCTGGCACCTGCGCAATGTGCCTGACGGTGAAACCGCCAACCTGCACCTACTTGGTAGGTGCGCACATCTGCGCAGATAGACAACCTGCGACCGTAGAAAGTTACCTGCGATTGCAGATAGTCACCTGCGACTGCAGTGCTGGCAGACCGCGCGCAGTGCAACGCTGGCAGACCACTCTGCTGCAGCGTTGGCAAGCCGCTCTTCTGCTGCGCTGGCAGAGTTCGCCCTTGCTAGGAGTTCCATGCCATTCTAGTCTTTTGCATGCCTCAATTGTACTCTTTTTTTTTTCCTATCAACTTTGTTATTGCAAGTTGTTCTTTCCTTAGTGGAATTCTTGCCAAACTTCTCAGTGAACATAGCAAGCAGTAAGAACGCTAGCAGAGCGCTACGGTCACTCGCACAACCCCGTGCCCTCCTCCGTAGTCCACTCCCGTTGTGTAGTGACTCTCCGCACACTTCATTTCCCCTCACTTGTATTTCCCCTCACTCAATTTCCCCTCACTTCCGTCCCCTCTCACTTGTATTTCCCCTCACTCAATTTCCCCTCACTTCCATCCCTCCTCATCCCTGTCCCCCTCACTTTGTTTCCCCTCACTTCCATTCCCCCTCACTCCCTTCCCCCTCACTACATTTCCCCTCACTTATATTTCCCCTCACTCGTTTTCCCCCCACTTCTGTGAGTGAGGGGGGATGGAGTGAGATGAAATCCCCCCTCAATTCGTTTCCCCTCACTTCCATCCCCCCTCACTCTCTTCCCCCTCACTTCATTTCCCCTCACTTGTATTTCCCCTCACTCAATTTCCCCTCACTTCCATCCCCCCTCACTTGCATTCCCCCTCACTCAATTTCCCCTCACTTCCATCCCTCCTCATCCCTGTCCCCCTCACTTTGTTTCCCCTCACTTCCATTCCCCCTCACTCCCTTCCCCCTCACTACATTTCCCCTCACTTATATTTCCCCTCACTCGTTTTCCCCCCACTTCTGTGAGTGAGGGGGAATGGAGTGAGAGGAAATCCCCCCTCACTTCATTTCCCCTCACTTCATTTCCCCTCACTCATTTCCCCTCACTTCATTTCCCCTCACTTGTATTTCCCCTCACTCAATTTCCCCTCACTTCCATCCCTCCTCATCCCTGTCCCCCTCACTTTGTTTCCCCTCACTTCCATTTCCCCTCTCTGCCTTCCCCCTCACTACATTTCCCCTCACTCGTTTTCCCCCCACTTCTGTGAGTGAGGGGGAATGGAGTGAGAGAAAATCCCCCCTCACTTCATTTTCTCTCACTTCCATCCCCCCTCACTCTCTCCCCCTCACTTCATTTCCCCTCACTTGTATTTCCCCTCACTCAATTTCCCCTCACTTCTATCCCCCCTCACTTGTATTTCCCCTCACTCAATTTCCCCTCACTTCCATCCCTCCTCATCCCTGTCCCCCTCACTTTGTTTCCCCTCACTTCCATTCCCCCTCTCTGCCTTCCCCCTCACTACATTTCCCCTCACTTATATTTCCCCTCACTCGTTTTCCCCCCACTTCTGTGAGTGAGGGGGAATGGAGTGAGAGGAAATCCCCCCTCACTTCATTTCCCCTCATTTCCATCCCCCCTCACACTCTTCCCCCTCACTTCATTTCCCCTCACTTGTATTTCCCCTCACTCAATTTCCCCTCACTTCCATCCCCCCTCACTTGTATTTCCCCTCACTCAATTTCCCCTCACTTCCATCCCTCCTCATCCCTGTCCCCCTCACTTTGTTTCCCCTCACTTCCATTCCCCCTCACTCCCTTCCCCCTCACTACATTTCCCCTCACTTATATTTCCCCTCACTCGTTCTCCCCCCACTTTTGTGAGTGAGAGGAAATCCCCCCTCACTTCATTTCCCCTCACTTCCATCCCCCCTCACTCTCTTCCCCTCATTTCATTTCCCCTCACTTGTATTTCCCCTCACTCAATTTTCCCTCACTTTCATCCCCCTCACTTGTATTTCCCCTCACTCAATTTCCCCTCACTTCCATCCCTCCTCATCCCTGTCCCCCTCACTTTGTTTCCCCTCACTTCCATTCCCCCTCACTCCCTTCCCCCTCACTACATTTCCCCTCACTTATATTTCCCCTCACTCGTTTTCCCCCCACTTCTGTGAGTGAGGGGGAATGGAGTGAGAGGAAATCCCCCCTCACTTCATTTTCCCTCACTTCCATCCCTCCTCACTCTCTTCCCCCTCACTTTGTCGAAGGAAATGGCCCCGCCCTCGCTTGAGCGTAGCTGATCTCGCTGTAGACGGGAAGTTCGCGACGAAGCGGACAACGAAATGGGCTTCTGCAGTTTGGCGGTAGTTGCGGTCGAGCAGGTTCTGCTTGGACCAAGTGCTTTCTTGGACCAAGTGCTTTCTTGGACCAAGTGCTTGCTTGGACCAAGTGCTTTCTTGGACCAAGTGCCTGCTTGGACCAAGTGCCTGCTTGGACCAAGTGCTTGCTTGGACCAAGTGCTTGCTTGGACCAAGTGCTTGCTTGGACCAAGTGCTTTCTTGGACCAAGTGCTTTCTTGGACCAAGTGCTTGCTTGGACCAAGTGCTTTCCTGGACCAAGTGCCTGCTTGGATCAAGTGCTTGCTTGGACCAAGTGCTTGCTTGGACCAAGTGCTTGCTTGGACCAAGTGCTTTCTTGGACCAAGTGCTTTCTTAGACCAAGTGCTTGCTTGGACCAAGTGCTTTCTTGGACCAAGTGCTTGCTTGGACCAAGTGCTTTCTTGGACCAAGTGCTTGCTTGGACCAAGTGCTTGCTTGGACCAAGTTCTTGCTTGGACCAAGTTCTTGCTTGGACCAAGGGCTTGCTTGGACCAAGGGCTTGCTTGGACCAAGTTCTTGCTTGGACCAAGGGCTTGCTTGGACCCCTCACTTTGTTTCCCCTCACTTCCATTCCCCCTCACTCCCTTCCCCCTCACTACATTTCCCCTCACTTATATTTCCCCTCACTCGTTTTCCCCCCACTTCTGTGAGTGAGGGGGAATGGAGTGAGAGGAAATTCCCCCTCACTTCTTTTCCCCTCACTTCCATCCCCCTTCACTCTCTTCCCCCTCACTTCATTTCCCCCCATTTGTTTTTCTCCTCACTCAATTTCCCCTCACTTCCATCCCTCCTCACTTATATTCCCCCTCACTCAATTTCCCCTCACTTCCATCCCTCCTCATCCCTGTCCCCCTCACTTTGTTTCCCCTCACTTCCATTCCCCCTCACTCCCTTCCCCCTCACTACATTTCCCCTCACTTATATTTCCCCTCACTCGTTTTCCCCCCACTTCTGTGAGTGAGGGGGAATGGAGTGAGAGGAAATCCCCCCTCACTTCATTTTCCCTCACTTCCATCCCTCCTCACTCTCTTCCCCCTCACTTTGTCGAAGGAAATGGCCCCGCCCTCGCTTGAGCGTAGCTGATCTCGCTGTAGACGGGAAGTTCGCGACGAAGCGGACAACGAAATGGGCTTCTGCAGTTTGGCGGTAGTTGCGGTCGAGCAGGTTCTGCTCGACGGATTCTGGTCGACGAGCTCTGCGCGATGAGCTGTGGTCGACGATCTCTGCGCGACGAGGTTTCGTCGAAGAGCGCTCGTCGAAGAACTCTGGTGGAAGTAGTTCTGGTCGAGAAGCTCTGCGAGCGAACGCTGTTCGACCTTGCAGAGTCGAGTTGATCGACCGAAGCTGCAGAGTCGCGCGAAACTCTGCGAAGGCGTGCGAACTTTCGCCCAGGAGATTTTGGCGAAGTTCTACCTGCGGAACGGCATCACATGGTCGACGGCGCGCACCTGGTGAAACCGACGACACGTTTTCTACCTGGCACCTGCGCAATGTGCCTGACGGTGAAACCGCCAACCTGCACCTACTTGGTAGGTGCGCACATCTGCGCAGATAGACAACCTGCGACCGTAGAAAGTTACCTGCGATTGCAGATAGTCACCTGCGACTGCAGTGCTGGCAGACCGCGCGCAGTGCAACGCTGGCAGACCACTCTGCTGCAGCGTTGGCAAGCCGCTCTTCTGCTGCGCTGGCAGAGTTCGCCCTTGCTAGGAGTTCCATGCCATTCTAGTCTTTTGCATGCCTCAATTGTACTCTTTTTTTTTTCCTATCAACTTTGTTATTGCAAGTTGTTCTTTCCTTAGTGGAATTCTTGCCAAACTTCTCAGTGAACATAGCAAGCAGTAAGAACGCTAGCAGAGCGCTACGGTCACTCGCACAACCCCGTGCCCTCCTCCGTAGTCCACTCCCGTTGTGTAGTGACTCTCCGCACACTTCATTTCCCCTCACTTGTATTTCCCCTCACTCAATTTCCCCTCACTTCCGTCCCCTCTCACTTGTATTTCCCCTCACTCAATTTCCCCTCACTTCCATCCCTCCTCATCCCTGTCCCCCTCACTTTGTTTCCCCTCACTTCCATTCCCCCTCACTCCCTTCCCCCTCACTACATTTCCCCTCACTTATATTTCCCCTCACTCGTTTTCCCCCCACTTCTGTGAGTGAGGGGGGATGGAGTGAGATGAAATCCCCCCTCAATTCGTTTCCCCTCACTTCCATCCCCCCTCACTCTCTTCCCCCTCACTTCATTTCCCCTCACTTGTATTTCCCCTCACTCAATTTCCCCTCACTTCCATCCCCCCTCACTTGCATTCCCCCTCACTCAATTTCCCCTCACTTCCATCCCTCCTCATCCCTATCCCCTCACTTTGTTTCCCCTCACTTCCATTCCCCCTCACTCCCTTCCCCCTCACTACATTTCCCCTCACTTATATTTCCCCTCACTCGTTTTCCCCCCACTTCTGTGAGTGAGGGGGAATGGAGTGAGAGGAAATCCCCCCTCACTTCATTTCCCCTCACTTCATTTCCCCTCACTCATTTTCCCCTCACTTCATTTCCCCTCACTTGTATTTCCCCTCACTCAATTTCCCCTCACTTCCATCCCTCCTCATCCCTGTCCCCCTCACTTTGTTTCCCCTCACTTCCATTTCCCCTCTCTGCCTTCCCCCTCACTACATTTCCCCTCACTCGTTTTCCCCCCACTTCTGTGAGTGAGGGGGAATGGAGTGAGAGAAAATCCCCCCTCACTTCATTTTCTCTCACTTCCATCCCCCCTCACTCTCTTCCCCCTCACTTCATTTCCCCTCACTTGTATTTCCCCTCACTCAATTTCCCCTCACTTCTATCCCCCCTCACTTGTATTTCCCCTCACTCAATTTCCCCTCACTTCCATCCCTCCTCATCCCTGTCCCCCTCACTTTGTTTCCCCTCACTTCCATTCCCCCTCTCTGCCTTCCCCCTCACTACATTTCCCCTCACTTATATTTCCCCTCACTCGTTTTCCCCCCACTTCTGTGAGTGAGGGGGAATGGAGTGAGAGGAAATCCCCCCTCACTTCATTTCCCCTCATTTCCATCCCCCCTCACACTCTTCCCCCTCACTTCATTTCCCCTCACTTGTATTTCCCCTCACTCAATTTCCCCTCACTTCCATCCCCCCTCACTTGTATTTCCCCTCACTCAATTTCCCCTCACTTCCATCCCTCCTCATCCCTGTCCCCCTCACTTTGTTTCCCCTCACTTCCATTCCCCCTCACTCCCTTCCCCCTCACTACATTTCCCCTCACTTATATTTCCCCTCACTCGTTCTCCCCCCACTTTTGTGAGTGAGAGGAAATCCCCCCTCACTTCATTTCCCCTCACTTCCATCCCCCCTCACTCTCTTCCCCCTCATTTCATTTCCCCTCACTTGTATTTCCCCTCACTCAATTTTCCCTCACTTTCATCCCCCTCACTTGTATTTCCCCTCACTCAATTTCCCCTCACTTCCATCCCTCCTCATCCCTGTCCCCCTCACTTTGTTTCCCCTCACTTCCATTCCCCCTCACTCCCTTCCCCCTCACTACATTTCCCCTCACTTATATTTCCCCTCACTCGTTTTCCCCCCACTTCTGTGAGTGAGGGGGAATGGAGTGAGAGGAAATCCCCCCTCACTTCATTTTCCCTCACTTCCATCCCTCCTCACTCTCTTCCCCCTCACTTTGTCGAAGGAAATGGCCCCGCCCTCGCTTGAGCGTAGCTGATCTCGCTGTAGACGGGAAGTTCGCGACGAAGCGGACAACGAAATGGGCTTCTGCAGTTTGGCGGTAGTTGCGGTCGAGCAGGTTCTGCTTGGACCAAGTGCTTTCTTGGACCAAGTGCTTTCTTGGACCAAGTGCTTGCTTGGACCAAGTGCTTTCTTGGACCAAGTGCCTGCTTGGACCAAGTGCCTGCTTGGACCAAGTGCTTGCTTGGACCAAGTGCTTGCTTGGACCAAGTGCTTGCTTGGACCAAGTGCTTTCTTGGACCAAGTGCTTTCTTGGACCAAGTGCTTGCTTGGACCAAGTGCTTTCCTGGACCAAGTGCCTGCTTGGATCAAGTGCTTGCTTGGACCAAGTGCTTGCTTGGACCAAGTGCTTGCTTGGACCAAGTGCTTTCTTGGACCAAGTGCTTTCTTAGACCAAGTGCTTGCTTGGACCAAGTGCTTTCTTGGACCAAGTGCTTGCTTGGACCAAGTGCTTTCTTGGACCAAGTGCTTGCTTGGACCAAGTGCTTGCTTGGACCAAGTTCTTGCTTGGACCAAGTTCTTGCTTGGACCAAGGGCTTGCTTGGACCAAGGGCTTGCTTGGACCAAGTTCTTGCTTGGACCAAGGGCTTGCTTGGACCCCTCACTTTGTTTCCCCTCACTTCCATTCCCCCTCACTCCCTTCCCCCTCACTACATTTCCCCTCACTTATATTTCCCCTCACTCGTTTTCCCCCCACTTCTGTGAGTGAGGGGGAATGGAGTGAGAGGAAATCCCCCCTCACTTCTTTTCCCCTCACTTCCATCCCCCTTCACTCTCTTCCCCCTCACTTCATTTCCCCCCATTTGTTTTTCTCCTCACTCAATTTCCCCTCACTTCCATCCCTCCTCACTTATATTCCCCCTCACTCAATTTCCCCTCACTTCCATCCCTCCTCATCCCTGTCCCCCTCACTTTGTTTCCCCTCACTTCCATTCCCCCTCACTCCCTTCCCCCTCACTACATTTCCCCTCACTTATATTTCCCCTCACTCGTTTTCCCCCCACTTCTGTGAGTGAGGGGGAATGGAGTGAGAGGAAATCCCCCCTCACTTCATTTTCCCTCACTTCCATCCCTCCTCACTCTCTTCCCCCTCACTTTGTCGAAGGAAATGGCCCCGCCCTCGCTTGAGCGTAGCTGATCTCGCTGTAGACGGGAAGTTCGCGACGAAGCGGACAACGAAATGGGCTTCTGCAGTTTGGCGGTAGTTGCGGTCGAGCAGGTTCTGCTCGACGGATTCTGGTCGACGAGCTCTGCGCGATGAGCTGTGGTCGACGATCTCTGCGCAACGAGGTTTCGTCGAAGAGCGCTCGTCGAAGAACTCTGGTGGAAGTAGTTCTGGTCGAGAAGCTCTGCGAGCGAACGCTGTTCGACCTTGCAGAGTCGAGTTGATCGACCGAAGCTGCAGAGTCGCGCGAAACTCTGCGAAGGCGTGCGAACTTTCGCCCAGGAGATTTTGGCGAAGTTCTACCTGCGGAACGGCATCACGTGGTCGACGGCGCGCACCTGGTGAAACCGACGACACGTTTTCTACCTGGCACCTGCGCAATGTGCCTGACGGTGAAACCGCCAACCTGCACCTACTTGGTAGGTGCGCACATCTGCGCAGATAGACAACCTGCGACCGTAGAAAGTTACCTGCGATTGCAGATAGTCACCTGCGACTGCAGTGCTGGCAGACCGCGCGCAGTGCAACGCTGGCAGACCACTCTGCTGCAGCGTTGGCAAGCCGCTCTTCTGCTGCGCTGGCAGAGTTCGCCCTTGCTAGGAGTTCCATGCCATTCTAGTCTTCTGCATGCCTCAATTGTACTCTATTTTTTTTCCTATCAACTTTGTTATTGCAAGTTGTTCTTTCCTTAGTGGAATTCTTGCCAAACTTCTCAGTGAACATAGCAAGCAGTAAGAACGCTAGCAGAGCACTACAGTCACTCGCACAACCCCGTGCCCTCCTCCGTAGTCCACTCCCGTTGTGTAGTGACTCTCCAAACACTTCATTTCCCCTCACTTGTATTTCCCCTCACTCAATTTCCCCTCACTTCCGTCCCCCCTCACTTGTATTTCCCCTCACTCAATTTCCCCTCACTTCCATCCCTCCTCATCCCTGTCCCCCTCACTTTGGTTCCTCTCACTTCCATTCCCCCTCACTCCCTTCCCCCTCACTACATTTCCCCTCACTTATATTTCCCCTCACTCGTTTTCCCCCCACTTCTGTGAGTGAGGGGGGATGGAGTGAGATGAAATCCCCCCTCAATTCGTTTCCCCTCACTTCCATCCCCCCTCACTCTCTTCCCCCTCACTTCATTTCCCCTCACTTGTATTTCCCCTCACTCAATTTCCCCTCACTTCCATCCCCCCTCACTTGCATTCCCCCTCACTCAATTTCCCCTCACTTCCATCCCTCCTCATCCCTGTCCCCCTCACTTTGTTTCCCCTCACTTCCATTCCCCCTCACTCCCTTCCCCCTCACTACATTTCCCCTCACTTATATTTCCCCTCACTCGTTTTCCCCCCACTTCTGTGAGTGAGGGGGAATGGAGTGAGAGGAAATCCCCCCTCACTTCATTTCCCCTCACTTCATTTCCCCTCACTCAATTTCCCCTCACTTCTATCCCCCCTCACTTGTATTTCCCCTCACTCAATTTCCCCTCACTTCCATCCCTCCTCATCCCTGTCCCCCTCACTTTGTTTCCCCTCACTTCCATTTCCCCTCTCTGCCTTCCCCTCACTACATTTCCCCTCACTCGTTTTCCCCCCACTTCTGTGAGTGAGGGGGAATGGAGTGAGAGGAAATCCCCCCTCACTTCATTTCCCCCACTTCCATCCCCCTCACTCAATTCCCCCTCACTTCATTTCCCCTCACTTGTATTTCCCCTCACTCAATTTCCCCTCACTTCCATCTCCATCCCCCATCTCACTTGTATTCCCCCTTACTCAATTTCCCCTCACTTCCATCCCTCCTCATCCCTGTCTCCCTCAATTTGTTTCCTCTCACTTCATTCCCCCCCCCTCACTCCCTTCCCCCTCACTACATTTCCCCTCACTTATATTTCCCCTCACTCGTTTTCCCCCCACTTCTGTGAGTGAGGGGGGATGGAGTGAGATGAAATCCCCCCCTCACTTCATTTCCCCTCACTTCCATCCCCCCTCACTCTCTTTTCCCCTCACTTCATTCCCCTCACTTGGATTTTCCCTCACTCAATTTCCCCTCACTTCCATCCTCCCTCCTTGTGTTCCCCCTCACTCAATTTCCCCTCACTTCCATCCCTCCTCATCCCTGTCCCCCTCACTTTGTTTCCCCTCACTTATATTTCCCCTCACTTATATTTCCCCTCACTCGTTTCCCCCCCCACTTCTGTGAGTGAGGGGGAATGGAGTGAGAGGAAATCCCCCCTCACTTCATTTCCCCTCACTTCCATCCCCCCTCACTCTCTTCCCCCTCATTTCATTTCCCCTCACTTGTATTTCCCCTCACTCAATTTGCCCTCACTTTCATCCCCCCACTTGTATCCCTCCTCATCCCTGTCCCCCTCACTTTGTTTCCCCTCACTTCCATTCCCCCTCACTCACCTCCCCCTCACTACATTTCCCCTCACTTATATTTCCCCTCACTCGTTTTCCCCCCACTTCTGTGAGTGAGGGGGAATGGAGTGAGAGGAAATCCCCCCTCACTTCATTTCCCTCACTTCCATCCCCCCCTCACTCTCTTCCCCCCTCACTTCATTTCCCCTCACTTGTATTTCCCCTCACTCAATTTCCCCTCACTTCCATCCCCCCTCACTTGTAATCCCCCTCACTCAATTTCCCCTCACTTCCATCCCTCCTCATCCCTGTCCCCCTCACTTTGTTTCCCCTCACTTCCATTCCCCCTCACTACATTTCCCCTCACTTATATTTCCCCTCACTCATTTTCCCCCACTTCTGTGAGTGAGGGGGAATGGAGTGAGGGAAAATCCTCCCTCACTTCATTTCCCCTCACTTCCATCCCCCCTCACTCTCTTCCCCCTCACTTCATTTCCCCTCACTTGTATTTCCCCTCACTCAATTTCCCCTCACTTCCATCCCCCTCACTTGTATTTCCCCTCACTCAATTTCCCCTCACTTCCATCCCTCCTCATCCCTGTCCCCCTCACTTTGTTTCCCCTCACTTCCATTCCCCCTCACTCCCTTCCCCCTCACTACATTTTTCCTCACTTATATTTCCCCTCACTCGTTTTCCCCCCACTTCTGTGAGTGAGGGGGAATGGAGTGAGAGGAAGTCTGCAGAGATAACTCTAGTAACGGGAGCTAGACTACGGGCTAGGCACGGATGCTCGTGTGATCACTGCGTTCGTTGGTCCTTAGTCGTTTTCCTAGTGCACACACTGCTTGCTAGTTCACAAGGCAATTTGGCAAGAGTTTCACTAGAGAAAGTTGACAACAATGATACAAAGAAGTTGGCAAGGCAAGACTACATCAGAGCTAGCATGCAAGCAGATCGACTGCCAGCGCAGCACGGTCGACCGCGTGCCAGCACGACTTGGTCGACCACGCTCTAGCAGTGCAGAGACGCGGCTTGCCAACGCTGTAGGTCGACGGCGTGACAACCGTGCTAGTCGACGGCGTGCCAGCGTTGCTCCTGCAGTCCAGCAGCGCACCAGCTTCGCAGGTGCTCGTAGGCGATTGGCGCGCACTGCTTCGTCACCTGCACAGCGCACGCACCAAGTCCACCTTGTGCTGACGACCGCATCTCATCTGCCAGGTCGACCTCGGGATACCACCACCGAGGTCGTCCTCGCCAACTTCGCCTGAGCGACCTTCGCGTGCCTTCGCAGACCCTCGTCACCCAGGTAACCTGGTCGACCAGGCAACCAGGTCGACCAGCCGTTCCCGTGCGTGCCCGTCGACCTCCCAAGTCGACGGCTACCTCCAGTCGACCTCCCCAGGTCGACCACTACTCCCTGGTCGACCAGATCTAGGTCGACGTCACTCCTGGTCGACCAGAGGGTCTGGTCGACGTCCCAGGCCGACCAGAAGAGATTGGTCGACTTCCCAGGTCGACCAGCCAAAGGTGGCGCCCTCCTGAAGTCGGCGCCCATGCAGTGGCTCCCCGTGTAGGTCGACCAACCTCGTCGACCAACTCGCCCACTGCTGCAGGTCGGCTGCACCCTACACCCGACCACGAAGTCGGCTCCGCCCAAGCGAGGACGGGGCCAACATACAACTCCCGTTGACAAAGTCCCCCCTCACTTCATTTCCCCTCACTTCCATCCCCCCTCACTCTCTTCCCCTCACTTCATTTCCCCTCACTTGTATTTCCCCTCACTCAATTTCCCCTCACTTCCATCCCCCCTCACTTGTATTCCCCCTCACTCATTTCCCCCTCACTTCCATCCCTCCTCATCCCTGTCCCCCTCACTTTGTTTCCCCTCACTTCCATTCCCCCTCACTCCCTTCCCCCTCACTACATTTCCCCTCACTTATATTTCCCCTCACTCGTTTCCTCCCCCCACTTTGTGAGTGAAGAAGAATGGAGTGAGAGGAAATCCCCCCTCACTTCATTTCCCCTCACTTCCATCCCCCTCACTCTCTTCCCCCTCACTTCATTTCCCCTCACTTGTATTTCCCCTCACTCAATTTCCCCTCACTTCCATCCCCCCTCACTTGTAATCCCCTCACTCAATTTTCCCTCACTTCCATCCCTTCTCATCCCTGTCCCCGTCACTTTGTTCCCCTCACTTCCATTCCCCTCACTACATTTCCCCTCACTTATATTTCACCTCACTCGTTTTTTCGCCCACTTCTGTGAGTGAGGGGGAATGGAGTGAGAGGAAATCCCCCCTCACTTCATTTCCCCTCACTTCCATCCCCCCTCACTCTGTTCCCCTCACTTCATTTCCCCTCACTTGTATTTCCCCTCACTCAATTTCCCCTCACTTCCATCCCCCCTCACTTGTATTCCCCCTCACTCACTTTCCCCTCACTTCCATCCCTACTCATCCCAGTCCCTTTACTTTGTTTCCCCTCACTTCCATTCCCCCTCACTCCCTTCCCCCTCACTAAATTTCCCCTCACTTCTATTTCCCCCCCCCACTCGTTTTCCCCCCACTTCTGTGAGTGAGGGGGAATGGAGTGAGAGGAAATCCCCCCTCACCTCATTTTCCCTCACTTTCATCCCCCCTCACTCTTTCCCCCTCACTTCATTTCCCCTCACTTGTATTTCCCCTCACTCAATTTCCCCTCACTTCTATCCCCCTCACTTGTATTTCCCCTCACTCAATTTCCCCTCACTTCCATCCCTCCTCATCCCTGTCCCCCTCACTTTGTTTCCCCTCACTTCCATTCCCCCTCACTCCCTTCCCCCTCACTACATTTCCCCTCACTTATATTTCCCCTCACTCGTTTTCCCCCCACTTCTGTGAGTGAGGGGGAATGGAGTGAGAGGAAATCCCCCCTCACTTCATTTCCCCTCACTTCCATCCCCCCTCACTCTCTTCCCCCTCACTCATTTCCCCTCACTTGTATTTCCCCTCACTCAATTTCCCCTCACTTCCATCCCCTCTCACTCGTATTTCCTCCCCCTCACTCAATTTCCCCTCACTTAAGTCCCTCCTCATCCCTGTCCCCCTCACTTTGTTTCCCCTCACTTATATTTCCCCTCACTAGTTTTTTCCCCTACTTCGTGAGTGAGGGGGAATGGAGTGAGGAAATCCTCCCTCACCTCATTTCCCCCTCGCTTCCATTCCCCCTCACTCTCTTCCCCCTCACTTCATTTCTCCTCACTTCCATCCATTTCCCCTCACTTGTATTTCCCCTCACTCAATTTCCCCTCACTTCCATCCCTCCTCATCCCTGTCCCCCTCACTTTGTTTCCCCTCACTTCCATTCCCCCTCACTCCCTTCCCCCTCACTACATTTCCCCTCACTTATATTTTCCCTCACTCGTTTTTTCCCCACTTCTGTGAGTGAGGGGGAATGGAGTGAGAGGAAATCCCCCCTCACTTCATTTCCCCTCACTTCCATCCCCCCCCTCACTCACTTCCCCCTCACTTCATTTCCCCTCACTTGTATTTCCCCTCACTCAATTTCCCCTCACTTCCATCCCCCTCACTTGTATTTCCCCTCACTCAATTTCCCCTCACTTCCATCCCTCCTCATCCCTGTCCCCCTCACTTTGTTTCCCCTCACTTCCATTCCCCCTCACTCCCTTCCCCCTCACTACATTTCCCCTCACTTATATTTCCCCTCACTCGTTTTCCCCCCACTTCTGTGAGTGAGGAAGAATGGAGTGAGAGGAAATCCCCCCTAACTTCGTTTCCCCTCACTTCCATCCCCCTCACTCTCTTCCCCTCACTTCATTTCCCCTCACTTGTATTTCCCTTCGCTCAATTTCCCCTCACTCCCATCCCCCCTCACTTGTATTTCCCCTCACTCAATTTCCCCTCACTTCCATCCCTCCTCATCCCTGTCCCCCTCACTTTGTTTCCCCTCACTTCCATTCCCCCTCACTCCCTTCCCCCTCACTACATTTCCCCTCACTTATATTTCCCCTCACTTGTTTTTTTCCCCCCACTTCTGTGAGTGAGGGGGAATGGAGTGAGAGGAAATCCCCCCTCACTTCATTTCCCCTCACTTCCATCCCCCCTCACTCTCTTCCCCCTCACTTCATTTCCCCTCACTTGTATTTCCCCTCACTCAGTTTCCCCTCACTTCCATCCCCCTCACTTGTATTCCCCTCACACAATTTCCCCCCACTTCTATCCCTCCTCATCCCTGTCCCCCTCACTTTGTTTCCCCTCACTTCCATTCCCCCTCACTCCCTTCCCCCTCACTAGGCCCTTGCAATTTGCAGGCCCTTGTAGACGCTAGGCCCTTGCAATTTGCAGACGCTAGGCCCTTGTTCTTGAATTTTTGCAGAAGCTAGGCCCTTGTTCTTGAGTTTTTGCAGATGCTAGGCCCTTGTTCTTGAATTTTTGTAGACGCTAGGCCCTTGTTCTTGCAATTTTGCAGACGCTAGGCCCTTGTTCTTGAATTTTTGCAGACGCTATGCCCTTGTTCTTGAATTTTTGCAGACGCTAGGCCCTTGTTCTTGCAATTTTGCAGACGCTAGGCCCATGTTCTTGCAATTTTGCAGATGCTAGGCCCTTGTTCTTGAATTTTTGCAGACGCTAGGCCCTTGTTCTTGAATTTTTGCAGATGCTAGGCCCTTGTTCTTGAAACTTTGTGTCAAAATAGTATGTAGTGTTAGGAGCCATAGCTAGGAGAGTCCTAGCTAGGCAAGAGACAGTTTAGGCAAAAGAAGAGGGTTTTCACTAGCAGCAATGAGGATACATATAGCAAACCCTAGATGGGTTGTACTCGCTACAGAGCACCCCACTACAGGCTAGAGAATAACATTCTGACACACCCCCATAGCCAAAGTGGGGTGTAATCAGCAGAGCAAACAAAGCAGTACAAGCTCAGGGTGGATCACAATGTCACCACACATTCTGAGCACAAGTTCAAGAAGCAATAGTTTAAAGTTCACAATTATGAGCAAAGCTAGTGGTAGTCACAACGGGCAAGTGAGGAGGAGGAAAGAGACTATGAGAGGAGAGGAGGTAGTGGGCGGCAGCTGAAGCTGCTGGCACACGGCGCAACTGGAGCAACTGGCACACGGGCAACTGGAGCAACTGGCACACTGGCAACTGGAGCAACTGGCACACGGGCTACTGGAGTAACTCGCTCGCTCCGCGGCTAAAAGTAGCGGCAGACGAGCAACGGACTCACGGGCGACTGGAGCAACGGGCTCACGGGCGACTGGCGCAACGGGCTCACGGGCGACTGGCGCAACGGTCTAAAGGGCGACTGGAGCTGCTGGCTTGACGGCGGCCACCCCCTTCAACCTCCCCAAACTATCCCACTCCCCCTAACACACACCCGCTGCTACACCGCTAGCTCCACTCCCCTTTCACCCCCCCCTTAGTACCACTCCGTCGGCTCCAACAGGTCCACCCCCCCTCAGCGGCAGCTGCAGCACAGGGAGACGGAGGAGGAGGAGGAGCAGGGAACGGCACTCAGAAGCTGCACCCCCATACCCCCCACCCCCAAACCCTAATCCAGGAGAACGGGTAGAAGGAGGGGGGGGCGCCTTCAAATGCATGGGGGACAGCGGGGAGGACAGGGGCAGCAACGAACGGGCCGCCCACGGGCCTGGCATAGCCGCCCGAACCGCGTGCAGGCGGCCTAAGCCGCGCGCGGGCCTGGCGCTTCCCGTACGGGCCGCGCGCTGGCCTGGCGCAGCCCGTACGGGCCGCGCGCAGGCCTGGCGCAGCCCGTACGGGCCGCACGCCGGCTGTACGGGCCGCGCGCAGGCCACGACGGGCGACGGGGGGCGACGCGCGGGACCCCGTCGCCCATCGGAGCGCCTCCCGGGGGCGACGCGCCGAGTGACGGGGCAGAAACCCGCCGCGCGCCTCGGGGCGCACGGCGGGCAG
This sequence comes from Closterium sp. Yama58-4, assembly GCA_947470075.1. Classification (NCBI taxonomy): domain Eukaryota; kingdom Viridiplantae; phylum Streptophyta; class Zygnematophyceae; order Desmidiales; family Closteriaceae; genus Closterium; species Closterium sp. Yama58-4. The sequence goes on along the minus strand of CANIUD010000852.1, from coordinate 449,109 downwards.
AGAACCGCCGCGCGCCTCGGGGCGCACGACGGGCAGGAAACCGCCGCGCGCCTCGGGGCGCACGGCGGGCTGAAAACCCTAAGTCAACGCCGCGCACCACGGGGCGCGCGGCGGACAGGGAGTAGCAGTAGCAGCGGAAGCAGTGAAGTGGGGCCCACAGGCCAGGAGCATGTAGCTCTGATACCATGTCAGAATGAACAGGCAGGAAATGGGTGAACTAGGAGCATACAGGAGTACAAGTAGTAAACCCTAATTTGGGTTGTACCCCATATGGGCTACCCCACTACAGCCTAGACAGTATGCAGCACATATGTTTGACTCTTTGCAGACGCTAGGCCCTTGTTCTTGAATTTTTGCAGACGCTAGGCCCTTGTTCTTGAAAATTTTCAGACGCTAGGCCCTTGTTCTTGAATTTTTGCAGACGCTAGGCCATTGTTCTTGCAATTTTGCAGACGCTAGGCCCTTGTTCTTGAATTTTTGCAGATGCTAGGCCCTTGTTCTTGAATTTTTGCAAACGCTAGGCCCTTGTTCTTGCAATTTTGCAGACGCTAGGCCCTTGTTCTTGCAATTTTGCAGACGCTAGGCCCTTGTTCTGGAATTTTTGCAGACGCTAGGCCCTTGTTCTTGAATTTGTGCAGACACTAGGCCCTTGTTCTTGAATTTTTGTAGACGCTAGGCCCTTGTTCTTGCAATTTTGCAGACGCTAGGCCCTTGTTCTTGAATTTTTGCAGACGCTATGCCCTTGTTCTTGAATTTTTTGCAGACGCTAGGCCCTTGTTCTTGAATGTTTGCAGACGCTAGGCCCTTGTTCTTGAATTTTTGCAGACGCTAGGCCCTTGTTCTTGAATTTTTGTAGACGCTAGGCCCTTGTTCTTGCAATTTTGCAGACGCTAGGCCCTTGTTCTTGAATTTTTTGCAGACGATAGGCCCTTGTTCTTGAATTTTTGCAGACGCTAGGCCCTTGTTCTTGAAACTTTGCAGACGCTAGGCCCTTGTTCTTGAATTTTTGCAGACACTAGGCCCTTGTTCTTGAATTTTTTCAGACGCTAGGCCCTTGTTCTTGAATTTTTGCAGACGCTAGGCCATTGTTCTTGAAATTTTGCAGACGCTAGGCCCTTGTTCTTGAATTTTTGCAGATGCTAGGCCCTTGTTCTTGAATTTTTGCAGACGCTAGGCCCTTGTTCTTGCAATTTTGCAGACGCTAGGCCCTTGTTCTTGCAACTTTGCAGACGCTAGGCCTTTGTTCTAGAATTTGTGCACTCGCTAGGGGCCCTTGTTCTTGAATTTTTGCAGACGCTAGGCCCTTGTTCTTGCAATTTTGGAGACGCTAGGCCCTTATTCTTGCAATTTTGCAGATGCTAGGCCCTTGTTCTTGCAATTTTGCAGAAGCTAGGCCCTTGTTCTTGCAATTTTGCAGACGCTAGGCCATTGTTCTTGAATTTGTGCAGACACTAGGCCCTTGTTCTTGAATTTTTGTAGACGCTAGGCCCTTGTTCTTGAATTTTTGCAGACACTAGGCCCTTGTTCTTGAAATTTTGCAGACGCTAGGCCCTTGTTCTTGAAAATTTTCAGACGCTAGGCCCTTGTTCTTGCAATTTTGTAGACGCTAGGCCCTTGTTCTTGCAATTTTGCAGACGCTAGGCCCTTGTTCTTGAATTTTTGCAGATGCTAGGCCCTTGTTCTTGAATTTCTGCAGACGCTAGGCCCTTGTTCTTGCAATTTTGCAGATGCTAGGCCCTTGTTCTTGAATTTTTGCAGATGCTAGGCCCTTGTTCTTGAATTTCTGCAGACGCTAGGCCCCTGTTCTTGCAATTTTGCAGACGCTAGGCCTTGTTCTTGAATTTTTGCAGATGCTAGGCCCTTGTTCTTGCAATTTTGCAGATGCTAGGCCCTTGTTCTTGCAATTTTGCAGACGCTAGGCCCTTGTTCTTGAATTTTTTCACTCGCTAGGCCCTTTTTCTTGAATTTTTGCAGATGCTAGGCCCTTGTTCTTGAATTTTTGAAGACGCTAGGCCCTTGTTCTTGAATTTTGCAGACGCTAGGCCCTTGTTCTTCAATTTTTGCAGACGCTAGGCCCTTGTTCTTGAATTTGTGCAGACGCTAGGCCCTTGTTCTTGAATTTTTGCAGACGCTAGGCCTTGTTCTTGAATTTTTGCAGACGCAAGGCCCTTGTTCTTGAATTTTTGCAGATGCTAGGCCCTTGTTCTTGCAATTTTGCAGATGCTAGGCCCTTGTTCTTGCAATTTTGCAGACACTAGGCCCTTGTTCTTGAATTCTTTCACTCCCTAGGCCCTTGTTCTTGAATTTTTGCAGACGCTAGGCCCTTGTTCTTGCAATTTTGCAGACGCTAGGCCCTTGTTCTTCAATTTTTGCAGACGCTAGGCCCTTGTTCTTGAATTTTTGCAGATGCTAGGCCCTTGTTCTTGAATTTCTGCAGACGCTAGGCCCTTGTTCTTGAATTTTTGCAGAAGCTAGGCCCTTGTTCTTGAATTTTTGCATCCGCTAGGCCCTTGTTCTTGAATTTTTGCAGACGCTAGGCCCTTGTTCTTGATTTCTTGCAGACGCTAGGCCCTTGTTCTTGAATTTTAGCAGACGCTAGGCCCTTGTTCTTGAATTTTTGCAGACGCTAGGCCCTTGTTCTTGAATTTTTGCAGATGCTAGGCCCTTGTTCTTGCAATTTTGCAGATGCTAGGCCCTTGTTCTTGCAATTTTGCAGATGCTAGGCCCTTGTTCTTTAATTTTTGCAGATGCTAGGCCCTTGTTCTTGAATTTTTGAAGACGCTAGGCCCTTGTTCTTGCAATTTTTCAGACGCTAGGCCCTTATTCTTGAATTTTTGCAGACGCTAGGCCCTTGTTCTTAAATTTTTGCAGACGCTAGGCCCTTGTTCTTGAATTTTTGCAGACGCTAGGCCCTTGTTCTTGAATTTTTGCAGACGCTAGGCCCTTGTTCTTGAATTTTTGCAGATGCTAGGCCCTTGTTCTTGCAATTTTGCAGACGCTAGGCCCTTGTTCTTGCAATTTTGCAGACGCTAGGCCCTTGTTCTTGCAATTTTGCAGACGCTAGGCCTTTGTTTTAGAATTTGTGCACTCGCTAGGCCCTTGTTCTTGAATTTTTGCAGACGCTAGGCCCTTGTTCTTGCAATTTTGGAGACGCTAGGCCCTTAATCTAGCAATCTTGCAGATGCTAGGCCCTTGTTCTTGCAATTTTGTAGACGCTAGGCCCTTGTTCTTGCAATTTTGCAGACGCTAGGCCCTTGTTCTTGAATTTGTGCAGACACTAGGCCCTTGTTCTTGAATTTTTGTAGACGCTAGGCCCTTGTTCTTGAATTTTTGCAGACACTAGGCCCTTGTTCTTGAAATTTTGCAGACGCTAGGCCCTTGTTCTTGAAAATTTGCAGATGCTAGGCCCTTGTTCTTGCAATTTTGTAGACGCTAGGCCCTTGTTCTTGCAATTTTGCAGACGCTAGGCCCTTGTTCTTGAATTTTTGCAGATGCTAGGCCCTTGTTCTTGAATTTCTGCAGACGCTAGGCCCTTGTTCTTGCAATTTTGCAGACGCTAGGCCCTTGTTCTTGAATTTTTGCAGATGCTAGGCCCTTGTTCTTGAATTTCTGCAGACGCTAGGCCCTTGTTCTTGCAATTTTGCAGACGCTAGGCCCTTGTTCTTGAATTTTTTGCAGATGCTAGGCCCTTGTTCTTGCAATTTTGCAGATGCTAGGCCCTTGTTCTTGCAATTTTGCAGACGCTAGGCCCTTGTTCTTGAATTTTTGCACTCGCTAGGCCCTTGTTCTTGAATTTTTGAAGACGCTAGGCCCTTGTTCTTGAATTTTTGAAGACGCTAGGCCCTTGTTCTTGCAATTTTTCAGACGCTAGGCCCTTGTTCTTGAATTTTTGCAGACGCTAGGCCCTTGTCCTTGAATTTTTGCAGACGCTAGGCCCTTGTTCTTGAAATTTTGCAGACGCTAGGCCCTTGTTCTTGAATTTTTGCAGACGCAAGGCCCTTGTTCTTGAATTTTTGCAGATGCTAGGCCCTTGTTCTTGCAATTTTGCAGATGCTAGGCCCTTGTTCTTGCAATTTTGCAGACACTAGGCCCTTGTTCTTGAACTCTTTCACTCCCTAGGCCCTTGTTCTTGAATTTTTGCAGACGCTAGGCCCTTGTTCTTGCAATTTTGCAGACGCTAGGCCCTTGTTCTTCAATTTTTGCAGACGCTAGGCCCTTGTTCTTGAATTTTTGCAGATGCTAGGCCCTTGTTCTTGAATTTCTGCAGACGCTAGGCCCTTGTTCTTGAATTTTTGCAGAAGCTAGGCCCTTGTTCTTGAATTTTTGCATCCGCTAGGCCCTTGTTCTTGAATTTTTGCAGACGCTACGCCCTTGTTCTTGAATTCTTGCAGACGCTAGGCCCTTGTTCTTGAATTTTAGCAGACGCTAGGCCCTTGTTCTTGAGTTTTTGCAGACGCTAGGCCCTTGTTCTTGAATTTTTGCAGATGCTAGGCCCTTGTTCTTGCAATTTTGCAGATGCTAGGCCCTTGTTCTTGCAATTTTGCAGACGCTAGGCCCTTGTTCTTGATTTTTTTGCACTCGCTAGGCCCTTGTTCTTGAATTTTTGCAGATGCTAGGCCCTTGTTCTTGAATTTTTGAAGACGCTAGGCCCTTGTTCTTGCAATTTTTCAGACGCTAGGCCCTTATTCTTGAATTTTTGCAGACGCTAGGCCCTTGTTCTTAAATTTTTGCAGACGCTAGGCCCTTGTTCTTGAATTTTTGCAGACGCTAGGCCCTTGTTCTTGAATTTTTGCAGACGCTAGGCCCTTGTTCTTGAATTTTTGCAGATGCTAGGCCCTTGTTCTTGCAATTTTGCAGACGCTAGGCCCTTGTTCTTGCAATTTTGCAGACGCTAGGCCCTTGTTCTTGCAATTTTGCAGACGCTAGGCCTTTGTTTTAGAATTTGTGCACTCGCTAGGCCCTTGTTCTTGAATTTTTGCAGACGCTAGGCCCTTGTTCTTGCAATTTTGGAGACGCTAGGCCCTTATTCTTGCAATTTTGCAGATGCTAGGCCCTTGTTCTTGCAATTTTGTAGACGCTAGGCCCTTGTTCTTGCAATTTTGCAGACGCTAGGCCCTTGTTCTTGAATTTGTGCAGACACTAGGCCCTTGTTCTTGAATTTTTGTAGACGCTAGGCCCTTGTTCTTGAATTTTTGCAGACACTAGGCCCTTGTTCTTGAAATTTTGCAGACGCTAGGCCCTTGTTCTTGAAAATTTTCAGACGCTAGGCCCTTGTTCTTGCAATTTTGTAGACGCTAGGCCCTTGTTCTTGCAATTTTGCAGACGCTAGGCCCTTGTTCTTGAATTTTTGCAGATGCTAGGCCCTTGTTCTTGAATTTCTGCAGACGCTAGGCCCTTGTTCTTGCAATTTTGCAGACGCTAGGCCCTTGTTCTTGAATTTTTGCAGATGCTAGGCCCTTGTTCTTGAATTTTTGCAGACGCTAGGCCCTTGTTCTTGCAATTTTGCAGACGCTAGGCCCTTGTTCTTGAATTTTTTGCAGATGCTAGGCCCTTGTTCTTGCAATTTTGCAGATGCTAGGCCCTTGTTCTTGCAATTTTGCAGACGCTAGGCCCTTGTTCTTGAATTTTTGCACTCGCTAGGCCCTTGTTCTTGAATTTTGAAGACGCTAGGCCCTTGTTCTTGAATTTTTGAAGACGCTAGGCCCTTGTTCTTGCAATTTTTCAGACGCTAGGCCCTTGTTCTTGAATTTTTGCAGACGCTAGGCCCTTGTCCTTGAATTTTTGCAGACGCTAGGCCCTTGTTCTTGAATTTTTGCAGACGCTAGGCCCTTGTTCTTGAATTTTTGCAGACGCAAGGCCCTTGTTCTTGAATTTTTGCAGATGCTAGGCCCTTGTTCTTGCAATTTTGCAGATGCTAGGCCCTTGTTCTTGCAATTTTGCAGACGCTAGGCCCTTGTTCTTGAATTCTTTCACTCCCTAGGCCCTTGTTCTTGAATTTTTGCAGACGCTAGGCCCTTGTTCTTGCAATTTTGCAGACGCTAGGCCCTTGTTCTTCAATTTTTGCAGACGCTAGGCCCTTGTTCTTGAATTTTTGCAGATGCTAGGCCCTTGTTCTTGAATTTCTGCAGACGCTAGGCCCTTGTTCTTGAATTTTTGCAGACGCTAGGCCCTTGTTCTTGAATTTTTGCAGACGCTAGGCTCTTGTTCTTGAATTTTTGCAGACGCTAGGCCCTTGTTCTTGATTTCTTGCAGACGCTAGGCCCTTGTTCTTGAATTTCTGCAGACGCTAGGCCCTTGTTCTTGAATTTTTGCAGACGCTAGGCCCTTGTTCTTGAATTTTTGCAGATGCTAGGCCCTTGTTCTTGCAATTTTGCAGATGCTAGGCCCTTGTTCTTGCAATTTTGCAGACGCTAGGCCCTTGTTCTTGAATTTTTGCAGATGCTAGGCCCTTGTTCTTGAATTTTTGAAGACGCTAGGCCCTTGTTCTTGCAATTTTTCAGACGCTAGGCCCTTATTCTTGAATTTTTGCAGACGCTAGGCCCTTGTCCTTGAATTTTTGCAGACGCTAGGCCCTTGTTCTTGCAATTTTGCAGACGCTAGGCCCTTGTTCTTGAATTTTTGCAGACGCTAGGCCCTTGTTCTTGAATTTTTGCAGATGCTAGGCCCTTGTTCTTGCAATTTTGCAGACGCTAGGCCCTTGTTCTTGAATTTTTGCAGACGCTAGGCCCTTGTTCTTGAATTTTTGCAGATGCTAGGCCCTTGTTCTTGAATTTTTACAGACGCTAGGCTCTTGTTCTTGAATTTTTGCAGACGCTAGGCCCTTGTTCTTGAATTTTTGCACACGCTAGGCCCTTGTTCTTGCAATTTTGCAAACGCTAGGCCCTTGTTCTTGAATTTTTGCAGACTCTAGGCCCTTGTTCTTGAAATTTTGCAGATGCTAGGCCCTTGTTCTTGCATTTTTGCAGACGCTAGGCCCTTGTTCTTGAATTTTTGCAGACGCTAGGCCCTTGCTCTTGAATTTTTGCACATGCTAGGCCCTTGTTCTTGAATTTTTGCAGACGCTAGGCCCTTATTCTTGAATTTGCACCCACTAGGCCCTTGTTCTTGATTTTTTTGCTGACGCTAGGCCCTTGTTCTTGAATTTTTGCAGACGCTAGGCCCTTGTTCTTGCAATTTTGCAGGCGCTAGGCCCTTGTTCTTGCAATTTTGCATACGCTAGGCCCTTGTTCTTGAATTTTTGCAGACGTTAGGCCCTTGTTCTTGCAATTTTGCACACGCTAGGCCCTTGTTCTTGCAATTTTGCAAACGCTAGGCCCTTGTTCTTGAATTTTTGCAGACGCTAGGCCCTTGTTCTTGAATTTTTGCTGACGCTAGGCCCTTGTTCTTGAATTTTTGCAGACGCTATGCCCTTGTTCTTGAATTTTTGCAGACGCTAGGCCCTTTTTCTTGAACTTTTGCAGACGCTAGGCCCTTGTTCTTGAATTTTTGCAGACGCTAGGCCCTTGTTCTTGAATTTTTGCACATGCTAGGCCCTTGTTCTTGAATTTTTGCAGACGCTAGGCCCTTATTCTTGAATTTTTGCACCCGCTAGGCCCTTGTTCTTGAATTTTTGCTGACGCTAGGCCCTTGTTCTTGAATTTTTGCAGACGCTAGGCCCTTGTTCATGCAATTTTGCAGACGCTAGGCCCTTGTTCTTCAATTTTGCAGATGCTAGGCCCTTGTTCTTGCAATTTTGCATACGCTAGGCCCTTGTTCTTGAAATTTTTCAGACGCTAGGCCCTTGTTCTTGCAATTTTGCACACGCTAGGTCCTTGTTCTTGCAATTTTGCAAACGCTAGGCCCTTGTTCTTGAATTTTTGCTGACGCTAGGCCCTTGTTCTTGAATTTTTGCAGACGCTAGGCCCTTGTTCTTGAATTTTTGCAGACGCTAGGCCCTTTTTCTTGAACTTTTGCAGACGCTAGGCCCTTGTTCTTGATTTTTTGCAGACGCTAGGCCTTTGTTCTTGAATTTTTGCACATGCTAGGCCCTTGTTCTTGAATTTTTGCAGACGCTAGGCCCTTATTCTTGAATTTTTGCACCCGCTAGGCCCTTGTTCTTGAATTTTTGCTGACGCTAGGCCCTTGTTCTTGAATTTTTGCAGACGCTAGGCCCTTGTTCATGCAATTTTGCAGACGCTAGGCCCTTGTTCTTCAATTTTGCAGATGCTAGGCCCTTGTTCTTGCAATTTTGCATACGCTAGGCCCTTGTTCTTGAAATTTTTCAGACGCTAGGCCCTTGTTCTTGCAATTTTGCACACGCTAGGTTCTTGCAATTTTGCAAACGCTAGGCCCTTGTTCTTGAATTTTTGCAGACGCTAGGCCCTTGTTCTTGAATTTTGCAGACGCTAGGCCCTTGTTCTTGAAATTTTGCAGACGCTAGGCCCTTGTTCTTGCATTTTTGCAGACGCTAGGCCCTTGTTCTTGAACTTTTGCAGACGCTAGGCCCTTGTTCTTGAATTTGTGCAGACGCTAGGCCCTTGTTCTTGCAATTTTGCATATGCTAGGCCCTTGTTCTTGAATTTTGCAGACGCTAGGCCCTTGTTCTTGCAATTTTGCACACGCTAGGCCCTTGTTCTTGCAATTTTGCAGACGCTAGGCTCTTGTTCTTGAATTTTTGCAGATGCTAGGCCCTTGTTCTCGAATTTTTGCAGACGCTAGGCCCTTGTTCTTGAATTTTTGCAGACGCTAGGCCCTTGTTCTTGAATTTTTGCAGACGCTAGGCCCTTGTTCTTGAATTTTTGCACACGCTAGGCCCTTGTTCTTGAATTTCTGCAGACGCTAGGCCCTTGTTCTTGAATTTTTGCAGACGCTACGCCCTTGTTCTTGAAATTTTGCAGATGCTAGGCCCTTGTTGTTGAATTTTTGCAGATGCTAGGCCCTTGTTCTTGCAATTTTGCAGATGCTAGGCCCTTGTTCTTGCAATTTTGCAGACGCTAGGCCCTTGTTCTTGAATTCTTTCACTCCCTAGGCCCTTGTTCTTGAACTTTTGCAGACGCTAGGCCCTTGTTCTTGCAATTTTGCAGACGCTAGGCCCTTGTTCTTCAATTTTTGCAGACGCTAGGCCCTTGTTCTTGAATTTTTGCAGATGCTAGGCCCTTGTTCTTGAATTTCTGCAGACGCTAGGCCCTTGTTCTTGAATTTTTGCAGATGCTAGGCCCTTGTTCTTGAATTTTTACAGACGCTAGGCTCTTGTTCTTGAATTTTTGCAGACGCTAGGCCCTTGTTCTTGAATTTTTGCACACGCTAGGCCCTTGTTCTTGCAATTTTGCAAACGCTAGGCCCTTGTTCTTGAATTTTTGCAGACTCTAGGCCCTTGTTCTTGAAATTTTGCAGATGCTAGGCCCTTGTTCTTGCATTTTTGCAGACGCTAGGCCCTTGTTCTTGAATTTTTGCAGACGCTAGGCCCTTGCTCTTGAATTTTTGCACATGCTAGGCCCTTGTTCTTGAATTTTTGCAGACGCTAGGCCCTTATTCTTGAATTTGCACCCACTAGGCCCTTGTTCTTGAATTTTTGCTGACGCTAGGCCCTTGTTCTTGAATTTTTGCAGACGCTAGGCCCTTGTTCATGCAATTTTGCAGACGCTAGGCCCTTGTTCTTCAATTTTGCAGGCGCTAGGCCCTTGTTCTTGCAATTTTGCATACGCTAGGCCCTTGTTCTTGAATTTTTGCAGACGTTAGGCCCTTGTTCTTGCAATTTTGCACACGCTAGGCCCTTGTTCTTGCAATTTTGCAAACGCTAGGCCCTTGTTCTTGAATTTTTGCAGACGCTAGGCCCTTGTTCTTGAATTTTTGCTGACGCTAGGCCCTTGTTCTTGAATTTTTGCAGACGCTAGGCCCTTGTTCTTGAATTTTTGCAGACGCTAGGCCCTTTTTCTTGAACTTTTGCAGACGCTAGGCCCTTGTTCTTGAATTTTTGCAGACGTTAGGCCCTTGTTCTTGAATTTTTGCACATGCTAGGCCCTTGTTCTTGAATTTTTGCAGACGCTAGGCCCTTATTCTTGAATTTTTTGCACCCGCTAGGCCCTTGTTCTTGAATTTTTGCTGACGCTAGGCCCTTGTTCTTGAATTTTTGCAGACGCTAGGCCCTTGTTCATGCAATTTTGCAGACGCTAGGCCCTTGTTCTTCAATTTTGCAGATGCTAGGCCCTTGTTCTTGCAATTTTGCATACGCTAGGCCCTTGTTCTTGAATTTTGCAGATGCTAGGCCCTTGTTCTTGCAATTTTGCACACGCTAGGTCCTTGTTCTTGCAATTTTGCAAACGCTAGGCCCTTGTTCTTGAATTTTTGCAGACGCTAGGCCCTTGTTCTTGAATTTTTCCAGACGCTAGGCCCTTGTTCTTGAATTTTTGCAGACGCTAGGCCCTTGTTCTTGAATTTTTGCAGATGCTAGGCCCTTGTTCTTGAATTTTTGCACACGCTAGGCCCTTGTTCTTGAATTTTTGCACACGCTAGGCCCTTGTTCTTGAAATTTTGCAGACGCTAGGCCCTTGTTCTTGAATTTTTGCAGACGCTAGGCCCTTGTTCTTGAAATTTTGCAGACGCTAGGCCCTTGTTCTTGCATTTTTGCAGACGCTAGGCCCTTGTTCTTGAACTTTTGCAGACGCTAGGCCCTTGTTCTTGAATTTGTGCAGACGCTAGGCCCTTGTTCTTGCACTTTTGCATATGCTAGGCCCTTTTTCTTGAATTTTTGCAGACGCTAGGCCCTTGTTCTTGCAATTTTGCACACGCTAGGCCCTTGTTCTTGCAATTTTGCAGACGCTAGGCTCTTGTTCTTGAATTTTTGCAGATGCTAGGCCCTTGTTCTCGAATTTTTGCAGACGCTAGGCCCTTGTTCTTGAATTTTTGCAGACGCTAGGCCCTTGTTCTTGAATTTTTGCAGACGCTAGGCCCTTGTTCTTGAAATTTTGCAGACGCTAGGCTCTTGTTCTTGAATTTTTGCAGACGCTACGCCCTTGTTCTTGAAATTTTGCAGATGCTAGGCCCTTGTTGTTGAATTTTTGCAGACGCTAGGCCCTTGTTCTTGAATTTTTGCAGACGCTAGACCCTTGTTCTTGAATTTTTGCAGACGCTAGGCCCTTGTTCTTGAATTTTTGCAGACGCTAGGCCGTTGTTCTTGAATTTTTGCAGATGCTAGGCCCTTGTTCTTGAATTTTTGCAGACTCTAGGCCCTTGTTCTTGATTTTTTGCAGACGCTAGGCCCTTGTTCTTGAATTTTTGCAGATGCTAGGCCCTTGTTCTTGAATTTTTGCAGATGCTAGGCCCTTGTTCTTGAATTTTTTTGTTTTTCTAAGGTCTGTAATATAGTGGCAAACATGATCGTGAATGGTATACCAGGATCGGATTTTTTAAAATCCACATTTTATACCGGCCCGGATTTCGCGGCTTTTTGGGCTCAGGACCGCTCGTGTAGGAGGGTGGTTCTTGCAGTGGCGAGCTCGTTTGAAGGCCCTAAAATCTGGAAACTTGCTCTAAGGTCTGTAATATAGTGGCAAACATGATCGTGAATGGTATACCAGGATCCGATTTTTTTAAATCCACATTTTTTACCGGCCCGGATTTCGCGGCTTTTTGGGCTCAGGACCGCTCGTATAGGGGGGTGGTTCTTGCAGTGGCGAGCTCGTTTGAGGGCTGTAAAATCTGGAAACTTGCTCTAAGGTCTGTAATATAGTGGCAAACATGATCGTGAATGGTATACCAGGATTGGGTTTTTTTAAATCCACATTTTATACCGGCCCGGATTTCGCGGCTTTTTGGGCTCAGGACCGCTCGTATAGGGGGGTGGTTCTTGCAGTGGCGAGCTCGTTTGAGGGCTGTAAAATCTAGAAACTTGATATAAGGTCTGTAATATAGTGGCAAACATGATCGTGAATGGTATGCCAGGATCCGATTTTTTAAAATCCACATTTTATACCGGCCCGGATTTCGCGGCCTTTTGGGCTCAGGACCGCTCGTATAGGGGGGTGGTTCTTGCAGTGGCGAGCTCGTTTGAGGGCAGTAAACTCTGGAAACTTGCTCTAAGGTCTGTAATATAGTGGCAAACATGATCGTGAATGGTATACCAGAATCAGATTTTTTTAAATCCACATTTTATACCGGCCCGGATTTCGCGGCTTTTTGGGCTCAGGACCGCTCGTATAGGGGGGTGGTTCTTGCAGTGGCGAGCTCGTTTGAGGGCCCTAAAATCTGGAAACTTGCTCTAAGGTCTGTAATATAGTGGCAAACATGATCGTGAATGGTATACCAGGATCGGATTTTTTTAAAATCCACATTTTATACCGGCCCGGATTTCGCGGCCTTTTGGGCTCAGGACCGCTCGTATAGGGGGGTGGTTCTTGCAGTGGCGAGCTCGTTTGAAGGCAGTAAAATCTGGAAACTTGCTCTAAGGTCTGTAATATAGTGGCAAACATGATCGTGAATGGTATACCAGAATCAGATTTTTTTTTATCCACATTTTATACCGGCCCGGATTTCGCGGCTTTTTGGGCTCAGGACCGCTCGTATAGGGGGGTGGTTCTTGCAGTGGCGAGCTCGTTTGAGGGCCCTAAAATCTGGAAACTTGCTCTAAGGTCTGTAATATAGTGGCAAACATGATCGTGAATGGTATACCAGGATCGGATTTTTTTAAAATCCACATTTTATACCGGCCCGGATTTCGCGGCCTTTTGGGCTCAGGACCGCTCGTATAGGGGGGTGGTTCTTGCAGTGGCGAGCTCGTTTGAGGGCTGTAAAATCTGGAAACTTGCTCTAAGGTCTGTAATATAGTGGCAAACATGATCGTGAATGGTATACCAGGATCAGATTTTTTTAAATCCACAATTTATACCGGCCCGGATTTCGCGGCTTTTTGGGCTCAGGACCGCTCGTATAGGGGGGTGGTTCTTGCAGTGGCGAGCTCGTTTGAGGGCTGTAAAATCTGGAAACTTGCTCTAAGGTCTGTAATATAGTGGCAAACATGATCGTGAATGGTATACCAGGATCGGATTTTTTTTAATCCACATTTTATACCGGCCCGGATTTCGCGGCTTTTTGGGCTCAGGACCGCTCGTATAGGGGGGTGGTTCTTGCAGTGGCGAGCTCGTTTGAGGGCTGTAAAATCTGGAAACTTGCTCTAAGGTCTGTAATATAGTGGCAAACATGATCGTGAATGGTATACCAGGATCGGATTTGTTAAAATCCACATTTTATACCGGCCCGGATTTCGCGGCTTTTTGGGCTCAGGATTCGCTCGTATAGGGGGGTGGTTCTTGCAGTGGCGAGCTCGTTTGAGGGCAGTAAAATCTAGAACCTTGCTCTAAGGTCATTAATATAGTGGCAAACATGATCGTGAATGGTATACCAGGATCGGATTTTTTAAAATCCACATTTTATACCGGCCCGGATTTCGCGGCTTTTTGGGCTCAGGACCGCTCGTATAGGGGGGTGGTTCTTGCAGTGGCGAGCTCGTTTGAGGGTAGTAAAATCTAGAACCTTGCTTTAAGGTCTGTAATATAATGGCAAACATGATCGTGAATGGCATACCAGGATCGGATTTTTTAAAATCCACATTTTATACCGGCCCGGATTTCGCGGCTTTTTGGGCTCAGGACCGCTCGTATAGGGGGGTGGTTCTTGCAGTGGCGAGCTCGTTTGAGGGCTGTAAAATCTGGAAACTTGCTCTAAGGTCTGTAATATAGTGGCAAACATGATCGTGAATGGTATACCAGGATCGGATTTTTTAAAATCTACATTTTATACCGGCCCGGATTTCGCGGCTTTTTGGGCTCAGGACCGCTCGTATAGGGGGGTGGTTCTTGCAGTGGCGAGCTCGTTTGAGGGCTGTAAAATCTGGAAACTTGCTCTAAGGTCTGTAATATAGTGGCAAACATGATCGTGAATGGTATGCCAGGATCCGATTTTTTAAAATCCACATTTTATACCGGCCCGGATTTCGCAGCCTTTTGGGCTCATGACCGCTCGTATAGGGTGGTGGTTCTTGCAGAGGCGAGCTCGTTTGAGGGCAGTAAAATCTAGAACCTTGCTCTAAGGTCTGTAATATAGTGGCAAACATGATCGTGAATGGTATACCAGGATCGGATTTTTTTAAATCCACATTTTTATACCGGCCCGGATTTCGCGGCTTTTTGGGCTCAGGACCGCTCGTATAGGGGGGTGGTTCTTGCAGTGGCGAGCTCGTTTGAGGGCTGTAAAATCTGGAAACTTGCTCTAAGGTCTGTAATATAGTGGCAAACATGATCGTGAATGGTATACCAGGATCGGTTTTTTTTTTTTAATCCACATTTTATACCGGCCCGAATTTCGCGGCTTTTTGGGCTCAGGACCGCTCGTATAGGGGGGTGGTTCTTGCAGTGGCGAGCTCGTTTGAGGGCCCTAAAATCTAGAAACTTGCTCTAATTTCTGTAATATAGTGGCAAACATGATCGTGAATGGTATACCAGGATCGGATTTTTTTAAAATCCACATTTTATACCGGCCCGGATTTCGCGGCTTTTTGGGCTCAGGACCGCTCGTATAGGGGGGTGGTTCTTGTAGTGGCGAGCTCGTTTGAGGGCCCTAAAATCTGGAAACTTGCTCTAAGGTCTGTAATATAGTGGCTGTCAACGGGAGTTGGGTGTTGGCCCCGTCCTCGCTTGGGCGGAGCCGACTTCGTGGTCGGGTGTAGGGTGCAGCCGACCTGCAGCAGTGGGCGAGTTGGTCGACGAGGTTGGTCGACCTGCACGGGGAGCCACTGCATGGGCGCCGACTTCAGGAGGGCGCCACCTTTGCCTGGTCGACCTGGGAAGTCGACCAATCTCTTCTGGTCGGCCTGGGACGTCGACCAGACCCTCTGGTCGACCAGGAGTGACGTCGACCTAGATCTGGTCGACCAGAGGCAGTGGTCGACCTGGGGAGGTCGACCGAAAGTGGTCGTCGACTTGGGAGGTCGACGGGCACGCACGGGAACGGCTGGTCGACCTGGTTGCCTGGTCGACCAAAGTACCTGGGTGACGAAGGTCTGCGAAGGCACGCAAAGGTCGCTCAGGCAAAGTTGGCGAGGACGACCTTGGTGGTGGTATCCCGAGGTCGACCTGGCGGATGAGGTGCGGTCGTCAGCACGAGGTGGACTTGGTGTGTGCGCTGTGCAGGTGACGAAGCAGTGCGCGCCAATCGCCTACGAGCACCTGCGAAGCTGGTGCGCTGCTGGACTGCAGGAGCAACGCTGGCACGCCGTCGACTAGCACGGTTGTCACGCCGTCGACCTACAGCGTTGGCAAGCCGCGTCTCTGCACTGCTGGAGCGCGGTCGACCAAGTCGTGCTGGCACGCGGTTGACCGTGCTGCGCTGGCAGTCGATCTGCTTGCATCCTAGCTCTGATGTAGCCTTGTGTTGCCAACTTCATTGTATCATTATTGTCAACTTTCTCTAGTGAAACTCTTGCCAAATTGCCTTGTGAACTAGCAAGCAGTGTGTACACTAGGAAAACGACTAAGGACCAACGAACGCAGAGATCACACGAGCATCCGTGCCTAGCCCGTAGTCTAGCTCCCGTTACTAGAGTTATCTCCGCATGGTGCGGTGAGCGTGGACGGCACAACGACTTACCTTTCAGTCTAGTCGACTTGGTAGGCACCTTACCTAAGTTGTTCGTAGGCCGGCAGCTGTGCGATAGTCACTATGGTAGTAGCCGTAGGTGACACAGGGGTGGTGGACACCCTGGAGGCACGGCTGGAAAACGCGAGGAGGAAGCACGAGGCCAACGAGTATGGCGACCTGCCGTGGGCGGTCGTCGAGGCTGGCATCCGTTCCTTGTGGGCGACGGAGCACCCTTCTCGGCCTGCTTCTCCTCGACCGGTGAACACCGAGGGCGGCGTCGACCTGGGTGTCAACGCTGGAGGCGACCAAGTCGGCAGCAGTGCGGGAGGCACGTCGAGGCAGCGTGGTGTGATTCACGCCGACGAAGTCGGCGGCGTTCAAGGGCGAGGGAGGCAGTCGACGTCGGTTGTGGGCATCTCGCAGGGCGACGTCGGAGGTCGACGAAGCGGGTTGACGCCGATGTCGGCGTCCCAGGTGACGGCGGGCGGAATTGCGCCGAGCTACGGCTACTTCAAGTTCACGCCGGATAGGATCTCGGTGACTCCCCCGCTGGTCGGTCGACCCGACATACTCACCTGGAAGGAAGCCATCGAGCCCCAGCTGGAGATGGCCGGGCTCATCAGCTTTGCTCGCGGCATTGTGGAGACGCCGGTCGACCTCGACTTGCGCGCAGAGTTCCGCGCCGTGCAGCTGTTGACCTTCACGGTCATCTCGCGGTGTTGCTCGCCGGGAGTGCAGATCGCCTTGAAGTGGTGCCGGGAGTACGTCGACGCCGGCCACCAGGCGTGGCACTTCATTGAGTCGACCTACCAAGTCACCGACGACTTGTTCATCGCCCAACTGGAGGGGCAGCTGACACACCTGCGTATGGGCGACCAGGAGACGGCGACCGACTACTGCAACCGGGCCCGGCGAATTCTCGCCACCATCAGGATGGCCGGTGCGGAGTACTCGACGGCGTCGTACGTCACCCATGTCATGCAGGGACTTCCGAGCAGCTACAACCTGCTGAAGCGGCTGTCGATGGCGCCGAGCACGCGGGCGACGCTCAACGAGGACACGTTGACCTCGTACATCCTGCAGGACGAGGCGATGCAGGAGGCCGAGCGGTCCCAAGAGCTCCTGGCGCAGGTGAACTACGTCGCCCCGGCGAAACAAGGCGGTCGACCGGGGCAGCGTGGACAGTCTGGCGGCGGTGGTAGCAGTGGCTCGAAGTCGGCCAAGGAGGTCGACAAGAAGAAGTCGACCAAGGACAACGGCCGAGGAGGAGGAAGTCGACGTCGGGAGTGCTGGCTGTGCGGCGACCCCGACCACCTCTCCTGCCCCGACCGCAGTGACTCGGACGACGATGACAAGGGAGGCCGCGGGAGGTTTGGCAGTCGTCGATCTCGTCAAGGAGGCAGTCAGCCGCGCAAGGAGAAGCAGTCGACCAAGTCGTCGACCTCGGCGAAGGACGCCGACTCCTCTGCTAGCGGCAAGGGGAGCAACGACAAGTCGGCGTCGTGCTCTCTGGTCGGCGTCGTGGAGCCGACCGTCTCACTGGCGCCGGAGGCCGGTGAGGATTTCCAGGCGATGGCAGCAGCAGTGCAGGCGAACCCGGCGGTGGTCTTGCTGGACAGCGGCTGCTCCCACCACCTGATGGGGACCAAGGACGCCTTCGTCGACCTGGGGCCGAGCGGCGACTTGAAGCACGTGCGTGGCTTCAATGGGGCGCTGCAAGACGTCCAAGGCCGGGGCACGGTCGCCTTGCAAGGCGAGGCCGGGAAGCAGGTTCTCATCCCCGACGTGCTGTACGTCCCGGGTGTGCGGGCCAACCTGTTGTCGTCCGGCCAGCTGAAGGAGCATGGCGTGAAGTTTCGGGAGGACGGCGATGGTGTGCTGCTCATCTCGGCAGCGGGAGAGGTGCTTGGTCGGGCGACGTACTCCGGGCGAGTCCTCTGCACCGACCTGCGTCCCTGCTCAACGAGGTCGACGTCGCCCACGCCGGAGGTTGTGGCCCTGCGGGCGATCGTCTCCAAGACAAAGTCGATGCCAAAAAGGATGCATGCTCGGCTTGCGCACGTCGGCATGGACACCATCAGGAGCTCGGCGAAGAACGAGGTCGCCATTGGGCTGGACCTCAAGTCGGCGACGGGCGCCGACCCACCGTGTGTCTCGTGCGTCGGCGGGAAGCTGGCGCGGCACACCTTCCCCGACCAAGGCTCCGACGCCGCCGACGTGCTAGCCGTCGTCCACCTCGACTTGTGTGGGCCGTTCCGCGTGGCTGCCAAGGACGGTAGCCTGTACTTCTTGCTGCTGAAGGACCGCAAGACCCGCTACGTGTGGGTGAGGCCGGTCGCCAAGAAGTCGGATGTGCTGCTGGAGTTCCAGAAGTGGCTGGTGCTGGTGGAGCGGCAGACGAAGCAGTTGGTGCTGATGCTGCGCTCGGACCGAGGCGGGGAGTTCCTCGGGAAGACGTTCACTGACTTCGTGGACGGCAAGAGAATCGTCCACGACTTGACCTGCCCGTACACCCCGCAGCAGAACGGCATGGCGGAGCGGGAGATGCGGACGGTGGTGGAGTCGGTGAGGACAATGCTGCTGCACATGGGCGTGCAGCACCATTGGTGGCACCTCGCCCTGCGGCAGGCCGTCTGGATCCGCAACTGCCTGGAGCGATCGGCGACGCCGGGGACGACGCCGTACCAGCTGCTGACCGGGACGAAGCCCGACTTGTCGCTGGCGCGCGTGTGGGGCTGCATGGCGCAGTTCCTCGTCCCCGAGCAGCAGCGTGGTGGGAAGCTGAAGCCGAAGGCCAAGTGGGGCCTTCACCTCGGTGTGTCGGAGGCGAGCAAGGGATGGGAGCTCCTCGACATTGCCGCCAACCGGGTGGTCACCACGTCGGACGTGGTGTTCTACGAGGACCTGTCGTTGGAGGAGTGGAAGTCGGCGCATGGGCCGGTGTCAGGGCGGACGCTAGTGTCCACGCCGACGGATACCTCGACGGCAACGCTCCCTCTCCTCGCCGAGGTCGGTGAGCTTGCTGAGGACGACGCCGAGGTCGACCACCCTTCCTTTCCCTCCTCTGCCCTTCCCCTCGTCGACCTTCGTGGGCTGACTCCGTCGTCGGCCTCCGGCGATGAGGGGAGCAGTGGGACGTCGCCTGTGGCGCCGACCAAGGGCATCGCCGGTGGCCGACAGGACGAGCAGCAAGTCGACGAGCAGCAGGTCGACAAGCAGCAGGTCGACCTGGGAGTGCAGTCGACTTGGATAAGGGGGGAGCAGGTCGAGGAGGTGCAGCCGACTTGGGTGAAGCCGGCAGGGGAGCAGGCAGCAACGAGGTCGACCCAGGAGCAGTCGGCGACCTGGCGGTCGACAGGGGAGCTGACCACAGGGGAGCAGTCGACCGGGAAGCCAACCGAGGTGCAGCAGGGCAACGAGGACGGCAGTGAAGATGAAGGGGAGCAGTTGGGCGACGAGGAGCTGGTCGACCAGGAGGTGGCCGACCAGTCCACCGACCATGACGCGGTGGGGGTTCCGCCTGAACCCCGGAAGTCTGGTCGACTTCGAAGGCCGCCCGACTTCTTCATTCCCGCTGCCTTCACCACGGTGTACGACGTGGAGGACGACGACGACCTGCTGTACGACGACGCTGATGAGGACGAGGAGTTTCCGGAGCTCGACCCCGACATGCTGGCCGACCCCGAGCACCGCTGGGACATCTCGACGATGACGGTGAAGGAGGCGCTGGCGAGCTGGAAGGGTCCAGCAGTGAAGGCCGCCATGGAGGAAGAGATCCGTAGTCTCCTCGCCATGGGCACGTGGGAGCTGGTCGAACGCCCGCCGGGAGTGAATGTCATGAAGAACCGGTGGGTGCTGACGACGAAGTACAACATCGACGACACCGTCGAGCGGGAGAAGGCGAGGCTGGTCGTGAAGGGCTTCACGCAGGTGTACGGCGCCGACTACGACGAGACGTTCGCGCCGGTGGGGAGCTACGTGACGCTGAGGATCTTCCTCAGCATCGTCGCCGTGCTCAACCTCAACCTGATGCAGCTGGACATGAAGAACGCCTTCCTGCAAAGCAAGCTCGACCGGGTGTTGTACATGTCGCAGCCGGACTACTTCAACGACGGAACCGGCCGGGTGTGCAAGCTGCTGAAGAGCCTGTACGGGCTGAAGCAGTCGCCGCTGCTGTGGTACTTGGCGCTCAACGACGTGCTGGTCGGCGCCGGGTGGAAGAAGAGCCAGGTCGACGAGGCTCTCTACTTCTCGGTCGGCGACGACGGGGCGACTTGCTGGGTGCTGGTCTACGTCGACGACTTGCTCGCCGCCAGCAGCAGCCCCGCGATGCTGAAGGAGCTGAAGGAGCTGCTGGAGGCCGCCTTCGAGCTACGCGAGATCTCGCCGGTGCAGAAGTACCTCGGGCTGGAGATCGTGCGCGACAGGTCGGCGGGGAAGCTATGGCTGCACCAGCAGGGCTACGCCGACAAGCTGCGTAGGCACTTCATCGACGAGGAGCAGGGCGGACGGACTCCGAAGACGCCTGTCTCGGTCGACGCCTACGCCGAGCTCACCTTCGACGACGAGGAGGCACAGGAGCGACAGGAGGAGGAGTACCGGCAGAAGGTCGGCTCGCTGCAGTTTGCGGCGACGACGACGAGGCCAGACATCGCCTTCGCCTGCAGCAAGCTGGGGAGCGGCCTCACGGTGAGGAGCGACCAGCACTGGCGCGAGGTCGACCGCTGCCTCACCTACCTCGCCAACACGCGTGACACCGCCTTGGAGTTCGGCGGTGGACCTGAGTCACTGGAGCTGGTCGGCTACGTGGACGCCGACGACGCCGGTGACAAGCAGAGCAGGACGAGCACGGGCGGCTACGTGTTCGTCTACGGAGGGGCCGCGGTCTCCTGGTCGAGCCAGCGCATCAAGTGCGCGACACTGTCGTCAACCGAGTCGGAGTACGTGGCGGCCGTCGAAGCCGGCAAGGAGGGACGCCGACTTCGCTTCCTCCTCGCAGAGTTCCAGCAGCTGGATGCTGGGAAGCCGACCGTCCTTCGGGTGGACAACAAGTCGGCCATCACAGTCGCCGAAGGCATGGGGTTGACGGGCAACCTCAAGCACATGGAACGGCGACAGGCCTGGCTGCAGCACATGGTGAAGCGGGGGAAGTTTGCGCTGCAGTACATCCCGACCGCTGAGCAGCCGGCCGACTTCCTCACGAAGGCGCTGCACTATCCGGCTTTCAACCGGTGCTCTGTCGCCATCGGCCAGGTGCGCTTGGCCGACGTGGGCGACGAAGTTGACGAAGTGCAGCAGTAGGTGCCATGCCCTTTTGCATGGCTGGTGCGGTGGACGACGTGCTGTGTGTTGGGTGCACGTCGACGAGCTGTTCTCCGAGAGGTACTGCCGTGTGGGCTGGGGGGCCCAAGCGTGAACGCGGCAGGGGAGTGTCAACGGGAGTTGGGTGTTGGCCCCGTCCTCGCTTGGGCGGAGCCGACTTCGTGGTCGGGTGTAGGGTGCAGCCGACCTGCAGCAGTGGGCGAGTTGGTCGACGAGGTTGGTCGACCTGCACGGGGAGCCACTGCATGGGCGCCGACTTCAGGAGGGCGCCACCTTTGGCTGGTCGACCTGGGAAGTCGACCAGCCCTTCTGGTCGACCTGGGAAGTCGACCAATCTCTTCTGGTCGGCCTGGGACGTCGACCAGACCCTCTGGTCGACCAGGAGTGACGTCGACCTAGATCTGGTCGACCAGGGAGTAGTGGTCGACCTGGGGAGGTCGACTGGAGGTAGCCGTCGACTTGGGAGGTCGACCGGCACATACCAGAGGCAGTGGTCGACCTGGGGAGGTCGACCGAAAGTGGTCGTCGACTTGGGAGGTCGACGGGCACGCACGGGAACGGCTGGTCGACCTGGTTGCCTGGTCGACCAAAGTACCCGGGTGACGAGGGTCTGCGAAGGCACGCGAAGGTCGCTCAGGCGAAGTTGGCGAGGACGACCTCGGTGGTGGTATCCCGAGGTCGACCTGGCGGATGAGGTGCGGTCGTCAGCACGAGGTGGACTTGGTGTGTGCGCTGTGCAGGTGACGAAGCAGTGCGCGCCAATCGCCTACGAGCACCTGCGAAGCTGGTGCGCTGCTGGACTGCAGGAGCAACGCTGGCACGCCGTCGACTAGCACGGTTGTCACGCCGTCGACCTACAGCGTTGGCAAGCCGCGTCTCTGCACTGCTGGAGCGCGGTCGACCAAGTCGTGCTGGCACGCGGTCGACCGTGCTGCGCTGGCAGTCGATCTGCTTGCATCCTAGCTCTGATGTAGCCTTGTGTTGCCAACTTCATTGTATCATTGTTGTCAACTTTCTCTAGTGAAACTCTTGCCAAATTGCCTTGTGAACTAGCAAGTAGTGTGCGCACTAGGAAAACGACTAAGGACCAACGAACGCAGAGATCACACGAGCATCCGTGCCTAGCCCGTAGTCTAGCTCCCGTTACTAGAGTTATCTCCGCAGTGGCAAACATGATCGTGAATGGTATACCAGGATCGGATTTTTTTAAAATCCACATTTTATACCGGCCCGGATTTCGCGGCTTTTTGGGCTCAGGACCGCTCGTATAGGGGGGTGGTTCTTGCAGTGGCGAGCTCGTTTGAGGGCTGTAAAATCTGGAAACTTGCTCTTGTCAAACTATATGTGCTGCATATTGTCTAGGCTGTAGTGGGGTAGCCCATATGGGGTACAACCTAGTTAGGGTTTACTACTTGTACTCCTGCATCCTGTTAGTTCATCCATTCCTGCTGCTAGATTCTAACATGGTTTCAGAGCACTAAGGTCCGTAGGACCGTTTTTTTTCGGGCCCACCTACCGCTGCGGTTACCGCGCTACCCCACGTAGCCTTGCCTTGCCTTGCCTTGCCTTGCCTGCGCGCTGCCCCTAGAGGCCCGTAAGGCCCGCGCGCCGCCTCTACACGCCTGTCAGGCCCGTAAGGCCCGCACACACGCTGCTACCGCGCGCTGCCCGCACCGAGACCGCGCAGCCCGCACCGAGACCGCGCAGCCCGCACCGAGTCGCGCGCAGCCCGCTGCAGCCGCGCGCAGCCTGCACCGAGCCGCGCACAGCCCGCTGCAACCGCGCGCAGCCCGCACCGAGCCGCGCGCAGCTCGCAGCTGCCGCGCGCAGCCCGCGCCGAGCCCGCGCAGCCCGCGTCGAGCCGCGCGCGGCCTGCTACGGCCTCGCGAGGCCCGCGCGCGGCCCGCAGCAGCTCGTGCCGAGCCGCGCGAGGCCTGCTCCTGCCTCGCACGGCCCGCGCGCGGCCCGCAACAGCCCGCGCCGAGCCGCGCGCGGCCCGCTACTCCCTAGCGCGGCCGCGCGCGGCCCTTTGCCTCGGCCCCGACCTGCCGCTGATGCGGCCCCGCCCAGCAGCTGCCATGGCCCCGACCTGCCGCTGATGCGGCCCCGCCCTGCAGCTGCCGCGGCCCCGACCTGCCGCTGACGCGGCCCCACCCTGCTACTGCCGCTGACGCAGCCCCGCTCTACAGCTGTTTCGGCCCTGCTCTGCAGCCGGTTTTGCGGCCCCGACGTCGCCGCTGTCGTGCGCATACTCGAGCGCCGGCCCTGTTCTCCTAGCCTTTGGTGAGCGCCTGCCTGCCTGCCTGACGGCCTGCCTGTCTGCCTGCCTGCCTGCCGGCCTGCCTGCCTGCCTGCCTGCCGGCCTGCGTGTCTACTTGCCTGTCTGCCTGCCTGCCTGCCGGCCTGGCTGCCTGCCTGCCTGCCGGCCTGCCTGCCTGCCTGCCTGCCGGCCTGCGTGTCTACTTGCCTGCCTGCCTGCCTGCCTACCTGCCTGCCTGTCTGCCTGCCTGCCTGCCTGCCTGGCTGCCTGCCTGCCTGCCGGCCTGCCTGCCTGCCTGCCTGCCTGCTTGCTTGCCTGCCTGCCGCGCCTGCCTTGCCTGCGCTACTGCTACTGGCAGGTGGCCAGATGCAGCTCCAGCGACATTCACGCGAGCCTCTGACGCCCCAGCAGCTTAGTGAGTGGTATACTAGCTGGGGTTGTCGCGGTAGCCGTCGTAGCTGTCGCCCTGGAGCTGGTCAGTTGGGAGCGTCTGGCAGTGGCCAGCTGCAGCTGCAGGGACGTCCACGTGAGACACTTACGCCCCGGCAGCTCCAGGAGTGGTACGCTCAGTGTAGCAGGTCTACGCGTACAGTCCGCTGCCCGTACGTCATTCGCACAGGTGCTAGGACTGGTCAGCCTTGTGGGACGCTTGGTCACACACAGTCCCGCTGCTTCGCCCGTCTGAGCGACGACTGGCGCACAGTGTTTGGCGACGAGGCTGAGCTCCCCACCTGGCTGGAGCTGCATAGACAGAGGGTCGATATCTTTGCGCTTGACTATGATGCTATTCTCACTGCCATGTATGCATTGTCTACTAGTGCTGACCGTGCCTGTTGCCTGTGCGTACCGCCTGACCCTGGTGAGGCTGCTGCCCTAGGTGCTAGTGCGTCTCCTGCTCTAGGTGCTGGTGAGGCTGCTGCTCTCGGTGCTAGTACGTCTACTGCTCTAGGTACTGGTGAGGCCGTGGCTTCAGGTGCTGCTGTGTCTGCTCTCTCTGGTACTGCGCCCACTACGGTCTCGCACACCTTCACCCTTGACTCAGGAGCTTCCCGCTCCTTCTTTCGCGACTGCACCGCACTCACGCCGCTCCGTCGGCCAGTCCCGGTCTCCCTGGCGGACCCCTCTGGGGGTCCAGTCCTTGCCCACTATTCCACGGTTCTGCCGTGTCCGGCCGTCCCGTCCGGCTCGCTGTCAGGTCTTTACCTCCCCTCGTTCTCTACGAACTTGGTGAGTGGAGCTGACCTCCAGGATGGGGGGGTTCACCAGTTCACTCCTGCGAGTCAGCAAGTGACTCACTGTACGTGTGCTAGGACGGGCCGGCACTTGGCCACGTTCACCCGTGCACCTGGCTCGAGTCTGTACACACTGACCACTGAGTCCCCTCAGGTAGCTGCGTCTGCGTTTGCGTCTGCGTCTGGTCAGCTGGCGGCCCCCTGCGAGTGTCGCGCTTTGTCGCACGACACTCTCCTGTGGCACCACCGCCTTGGTCACCCCTCCTTGCCTCGCCTGCGTAGCATGCACTCTCGCTCCCTGGTCTCTGGTCTTCCCAGGTCCCTGCCTGCCCTCCCTCCCTCGCCTGCGCCGCCCTGCATTCCTTGCGTCGAGGGGCGGCAGCGCGCCGCTCCTCACTCCTCCTCGTTTCCTCCCACAGAGGCTCCACTGCAGACGCTCCACCTGGACGTGTGGGGCCCAGCCCGCGTCCAGGGACAGGGCCGCGAGCGGTACTTCCTGCTGGTCGTCGACGACTACACGCGTTACACCACGGTCTTCCCCTTGCAGAGCAAGGGGGACGTCCCTGCTGTTTTGATCCCCTGGATCCGCGCTGTTCGTCTCCAGCTCCGCGAGCGGTTCCGGTCGGACTTTCCTGTCCTGCGTCTGCACTCTGACAGAGGTGGTGAGTTCTCCTCCGACCTCTTGGCAGCCTACTGTGCGGAGCACGGCATCACCCAGTCGTTCACGCTTCCGGCCTCTCCGCAGCAGAATGGGGTTGCTGAGCGCCGCATTGGCTTAGTCATGGAGGTCGCTCGTACCTCCATGATCCATGCGGCTGCCCCCCATTTTCTGTGGCCGTTTGCGGTCCGGTACGCCGCGCATCAGCTCAACCTCTGGCCCCGTGTCTCCTTGCCGGAGACCTCGCCCACACTGCTGTGGACGGGGAAGGTTGGCGATGCATCGCGTTTCCGGGTCTGGGGTGCTCGTGCCTTTGTCCGCGATACCACTGCGGACAAGCTCTCCGCCCGCGCTGTTCCCTGTGTCTTCCTTGGCTTTGTCCCTGACGCGCCTGGTTGGCAGTTTTACCACCCCACCTCGCGCCGTGTCTTTGCGTCTCAGGACGTCACGTTCGACGAGTCGGTTCCCTTTTACCGTCTCTTCCCCTACCGCACTGCCCCGCTCCCCCCCCCGCCGCTCTTCCTTGCTCCAGGTGCTCCCCAGGTAGACCCCCTCTCCGCTCCCGGTCCTGCTCCTTCAGGTGTTTCTCAGGTAGACCTTCCTCCCTTGACTGCGCCGGTTGAGGTCACTGGTGACTCAGGTCCTCCTGCGAGTGGTCCTGCTCGGGGTACTGAGCCTGGGGGTGCGGAGCCTGGGGGTGCTGAGTCTGGGGGTACTGAGCCTGAGGGTGCGGAGCTTGAGGGTGTAGAGCCTGGTGGTGCTGAGCCTGCGTGTGAGGGGTCTGGGGGTGCTGAGCTTGGCGGTACTGACGCTGGAGGTTCTGGAGCTACTGAGGGTGCTCGCGCTGGAGGTTCTGGAGTCGCTGGAGGTACTGGTGCTGAGGGTACTGACACCGGAGGTTCTGGAGCCGTTGGGGGTGCGGGCGCTGAGGGTTCTGAGTCTGCTGTTGCGCGGTCTCCTTGGAGTGGCCGCCTTCGTCCCCGTGTGCCTCTCACCCCACAGCAGCTGCAGGACTGGTACGGTCGCCGTCAGCGTCGCGCTGCTGGAGCTCGGAGTCGTGCTGGTCCTTTGTCTACTGGAGGTGCTGGAGTTGCTGGTTCTGGAGGGGCTCGTGCTGGAGACACTGAGGCTGGAGACCCTGGGACTGGAGGTGCTGGCTCTGGGGGTGCTGCTGCTGGAGACACTGAGGTTGGAGACCCTGGAGCTGGAGGTGCTGGTTCTGGGGGTGCTACTGCTGGAGACCCTGCGGTTGGAGACCCTGGGACTGGAGGTGCTGGTTCTGGGGGTGCTGCTGCTGGAGACACAGAGGTTGGAGACCCTGGGACTCGAGGTGTCGGCTCTGGGCCTGGAGCTTCTGGAGCTGCTGGAGGTACTGGAGCTGCTGGAGGTACTGGAGCTGCTGGAGGCACTGGAGCTGCTGGAGCTGCTGGTTCTGGTGCAGCTGCGCCGACACGACTGTTCTTCGCTCCGCCGTCTCCGTCGTCTCTGCCGCCGTCTGCCTCTGTTCTTCGTCAGGTTCTTACTCTTCCGTCGTCTACTGGTCTTCCGTTACAGACTGGCTCGCCGCTGCCTGCTCCTTCTCCTTACGCTGAGCTGACTGGTAGTCCTGCTGTGCGTCGTGAGCCTGCGTCGCGTCCTGTCTCGCCTGCTCGTCCTGGTCGTACCGGTCCTCGTGTTCCTCGTTCGCGTCCGCCGGCTGTCCCCAGCGCACACCTCGTAGTCCGTCGTCCTTCCTCTGTTCCGCAGCCTGTTCCTCTGCCGTCTCCTCCTGCGTCCTCTTTGCCTCACGTTCCGGACCCTGCGTCTGACCGGTTTCGTGCTGAGCACCCTACTGTCACGCGTCTACTAGCCACAGTTGTCACTGACCCGTCGTTTGAGTCTGCTGCTGCGTCTGCTCTTGTCGCTGAGCTTGTTGGCTTTGCTGCTGCCTGTCGTCTAGACTTCACTGCCAGTCTTGTTGTTGAGTCTGAGTCTGTCTGTCCTCCGTCCGTCGGGGGTGAGTGTGCTCTTAGCACGGACGTCCTTGAGGACAGGCAGGAGGAGTTCCAGTGTCTTGCTGCTGCTTTACCTCATCTTGTGTCCTCGCTACTTGCCCCTGAGGGAGACCCGGATGCACCAGACATCCCGACTCCGCGCTCTTACGCAGAGGCGATAGAGGGTCCCTACTCCTCTCAGTGGCAGGCAGCCATGGACGCAGAGATGGCTTCCTGGAAGTCCACAGGCACCTACGTTGACGAGGTTCCCCCACCTGGGGCGAACATCGTCAGTGGCATGTGGATTTTCAGGGTGAAGCGGCCGCCGGGTTCTCCGCCTGTCTTCAAGGCGCGTTACGTGGCTCGAGGCTTCAGTCAGCGAGAGGGAGTTGACTTCTTCCAGACCTTCTCCCCCACCCCGAAGATGACCACTCTTCGGGTGCTGCTGCACGTTGCTGCTCACCGTGACTACGAGCTTCACTCTCTTGACTTCAGCACAGCTTTCCTGCAGGGCAGCCTGCACGAGGAGATCTGGCTGCGCCGCCCCCCGGGCTTCACTGGGTCGTTCCCTCCTGGTACCCAGTGGAGCCTCCGGCGGCCGGTCTACGGTCTCCGCCAGGCGCCACGTGAGTGGCACGACACACTGAGGACTGCACTTGCGGCTCTTGGGTTTGCGCCTTCTACTGCTGACCCGTCGCTGTTTCTGCGCACCGACACTTCCCTGCCGCCGTTCTACATCCTCGTGTATGTCGACGACTTGGTTTTTGCCACTGCTGACACTGAGGCTCTCACCCACGTGAAGTCGGAGCTGCAGAAGAGACACACGTGCACAGACTTGGGTGAGCTGCGCAGCTACCTTGGCTTGCAGATCACCCGAGACAGAGCACGTCGCACCATCACCTTGACTCAGTCACACATGGTGCAGCAGGTCCTTCAGCGCTTCGGCTTCACCTGGTCTTCAGCACAGGCCACTCCTCTGGCTACAGGTCACACGCTCTCAGCTCCACCTTCGGACGAGTCCGTAGAGCCGAGTGGTCCTTACCCAGAGCTAGTCGGCTGCCTCATGTACCTGATGACTTGCACTCGACCTGACCTCGCGTACCCTCTTGGTCTCCTGGCTCGCTACGTGGCTCCTGGTCGGCACCGACCTGAGCACATGGCTGCTGCTAAGAGGGTACTGCGTTACTTGTGCAGCACATCAGGCATGGGGCTAGTGCTTGGAGGGACGAGCCCAGTTGTCCTCACTGGGCACTCAGACGCTTCTTGGGTTGACGACCTGGCTACTCAGCGGTCGTCACAGGGTTACACCTTCAGCCTTGGCTCTGGTTCAGTTTCGTGGCGTTCTACACGCTCGACTTCAGTTCTCGGCTCCAGTTGTGAGGCTGAGATCTACGCCACCGCCATGGCTGCACAGGAGTTACGCTGGCTCACCTACCTGCTGACTGACTTGGGAGAGCAGCCTCGTTCTCCTCCAGTGCTGTACGTTGACAACAAGGCCGCCATTGCCTTGTGTGAGGAGCACAGACTGGAGCACAGAACGAAGCACATTGCTCTGCGGTACTTCCTGGCTCGAGAGTTGCAGCAGCGAGGCCAGCTTCGTCTTCGCCACGTGGCCACTCGGGCCAACACTGCTGACATATTCACCAAGGCACTTCCGTCTGGTGATCATCAGCGCTTTTGTACTCTGTTAGGCCTTGTGCCTACGTTTCCACACTTGCTGTAGTCTCTGCTTGTACTGTGATCTATATATATATATATGCATGCTGGCTCTTGCTAGGTAGCCATCACTGTACTGTTATTGCTGCATATATATCTCTGCATGTGAACTGGCCCAGTGGCCCTTTGCTTGTGCTCAGAATGCGTGGTGACGTTGTGATCCACCCTGAGCTTGTTTTGCTTCTCTTGACTGGTCGTGTGACCCCTTGTTCTCCCCCACTTTGCCTATGGGGGTGTGTCAAACTATATGTGCTGCATATTGTCTAGGCTGTAGTGGGGTAGCCCATATGGGGTACAACCTAGTTAGGGTTTACTACTTGTACTCCTGCATCCTGTTAGTTCATCCATTCCTGCTAGATTCTAACAGCTCTAAGGTCTGTAATATAGTGGCAAACATGATCGTGAATGGTATACCAGGATCGGATTTTTTAGAATCCACATTTTTAACCGGCCCGGATTTCGCGGCTTTTTGGGCTCAGGACCGCTCGTATAGGGGGGTGGTTCTTGCAGTGGCGAGCTTGTTTGAGGGCAGTAAAATCTAGAACCTTGCTCTAAGGTCTGTAATATAGTGGCAAACATGATCGTGATGGTATACCAGAATCGGATTTTTTAAAAATTCGCACAGGTATAGAAAATTGCAAATCAGCCGGGAAATTTTGCAATCAATCCTACTCATTGTATCGCCCCAGACCTATGCAACTTGATCTCGGTGGCAAATAAGCATACGCTCGCCTACCCCACCCTTTTGAATTGGCCCATCCGGGGCGTTTTTAGCCTTATTTTCACCAAATCCGCACCGGTATAGAAGATTTCGAATCAGCCGGGGAATTTTGCAATCACTCCTACTCATTTTATCTCCCCAAACCTTTGCAACTTGATCTCGGTGGCAAATGAGCACACGCTCGCCTACCCCACCCCTTTAAATTGGCCATCCGGGGCGTTGTTAGCCTTATTTTCACGAAATCCTCACCAGTATAGAAAATAGCGAACCAGCCGAGGAATTTTGTTATAGTCACAATAGGCTCCAATGTGCCTAAAACGAAAGATAGAGTGCACAGTCGGATTTCTGCACAGCGGCTTCAAACGTTCATAGCGATCTGGTCACAGCTCCAAACGACCTCATTCAACTTGGATCTGGAGCGTCTTAATGTCGCCTACAATAGGCAATTTAGATCGCACGATTTCATCAAGAATTGACGACACAACGTCAGATTGAACGGACGGCATTATATCAGCAACATAGTCTTAGAACACACAATTACGAACAACTAGGAAGAGTTACGAGTTGGGAAGGACTCCCAGCTCCTACAAACCCCAAGAGCCGAGGTACAGTGATGAGGAACAGTACCACACTGTCCCTAACCAAGAAGGGTCTCGAAACTACCCTCCACAAGGGCCTACACCCATAGAAATGTTACACTACACTTTGTAATGTAACTATCTTCAATATCTTGAGGTGTACCCTTTTGGCCAGCTTCGAAATCACTTGAAGCTTGCAACCACTTGCAGCGGAAGATTCACAAGCGCGTGGCGACAGCAAAATAGTGGGAGGGGGGGAAACTCGGCAGCTTTGAAGTGAAAGTACCGCGATATCCTCTCGTACTTGCACCTACTCGTTAACCGATATAATATGGACTCTGTAAGAAAAAGGGGTGTTATAAAAAATCACCCAAAAGCGGGTGGTTATAGTACAAACGAGGTCAACTACAACACCCACCCTGCACAAGCTATTTGGGGGGTGTACAATTTGGGGGGGTGTTTTGTCCAGGAGAATACGGTGATGGTAATGATAGTGGTGAAGTGCCAGTCTTCGGTGCTACCACAGTGCCAAACTCTGAGCTACCATAGATGCATGTGTTGAATACCAGTGCTACGACAGGTGTGTGTGCTGAATACCAGTGCTACCACAGTTGCATGTGCTGAATACCAGTGTTACCACTGTTGCTTGTGCAGAATATCAGTGCTATCACTGTTGCGTATGCTGAATACCAGTGCTATCTCAATTGCGTGTGCTGAACTCCGGTGCTACCACATGTGTGCCGAACACTGGCGCTACCATAGGTGCGTGTGTTGAAGACCGGTGTTACCACAGGTCCCTGAGAGTCCCTTGGGTCCCTGAAGGTCCCTGTGGGTCTTTGAGGGTCCTTGGGGCCTCTCGGGGTCCCTGGGGTTCCCTGGGAGTCACTGGGGGTCCCTCAAAATCTCTGGGGGTCCCCCTGGGGGGTCCCCCTAGGAGTCTCTGGGCTGCGTTTGGAATTCTGTGGGTTCCTGTAGGTCCCTAGGGGTCCCTGAGATTCGTGCGGTTCCCTTCAGGTGATTTCAAAGAACCCAGGTTTGCATATGGAACCCCAGTGCGTTCAATGACGGATGGTTGTGCGGTACATGTACAGGGGATTATGGTAAATTGTGCGGGCAGCCAGTTACCCAATGCACTTGAGGGTTTCCACATGAAATCTGCAACTTGTTTATTGCCTCATGCATCATCTTTTAAACCACTGCTCAATACTCTAATTTCTAACCCTCATGTATTCCCTAAACGCATTTCCCCCAAAGGCCTCTCCAATGCTCAGTAAAACCACACTACTGCTGGTCAGAGTTAATGACAGGGCATCAGGTAGCAGTCATGATCTGAAAGCGTGACAGTGTTTGCATGAGATGGGTGACTTGGAGATAACTCTCTATGGTGCGACGCAGAGATATGATGGAGCCAACCTGGTGTCACACACACACACTGCAGTTAGACACCCATCCAACATGCCGCTTGGCCTGGGCCCAAATGATTAGGCAAGAAACAGACTGGATGGTGGATAATAGACATGCAGGATAGCAGGGATTACAGGATGGAGACATTTAAGCCAGGATCTCAAGTAAAAGAATTTGGCATCAACTGCAAAACAGTTGACGCTAGGGTCACCCTGTTTGAGTGGGCGAAGTTGAGTGACGGGTTTGGGTTTGACTGTGCGACACATTTCCCATTTTGCCCCTGATTCAATTGCAAAACAAATTGCTGGGGACTTGAGACTTTCGGGAACCCGAAACATTCTCTGGTACTTTAGGTTCGGCTCCAAACCAGTTTCCGTGCCTAGAAGGCTTGGAAACAACCTGCGACTTGTTTTTTTCCTCGCACCCCTCGCTTCACTCCTCGTCAACTTCTGTACCTCGCCATCCAATCCCAGCCTAGCACTATTCACCAACTGCAAAACAGAAAAAGTACTTGAGATCCTGGCTTTAAATAACAATCACTACGAACTCACAATGATCAGAAGTGATGTGAAAGCTATGGAGATCCCTGAGATTCGGTAGACAAACAGACTAAGTGCTGATGATGCAGACGCCATGGATGCTAGCAGCACACCACCTGGTGAGGAGAGAGCACAAGGAATGGTGAGGGGAGAGCACAAGGAATGGTGAGGGGAGAGCACAAGGAATGGTGAGGGGAGGGCACAAGGAATGGTGAGGGGAGGGCACAAGGAATGGTGAGAGGAGGGCACAAGGACTGCATGAGGGCAGAGCACCAGACAACGTAGTAGCAGGTGGTGATGTGAGGGTACTCCCTTGTAATGGACCGCTGCCAGCACATTCACAGCTGCCACGCCACCGTCATCCGAACTCCTACTGCTGCCACACTGGCCGCTCCCAGTGTAATGTAACCATCTCCCCTGCCCCATCGCCGTGGTGGCCCATGGAGACAGGAATGGGACCACGTTGGTGCATGGTGGGGAGTGGCGGGCAAGACAGGTGGGCAGAGTGGGGGAGGAAGGAGAGAGGGCTGTGCAGAGTGTGGGACTTTGGGGGGGGCAAGAGTTGAGTAAGGGCGCACCAAGGAAGCGAGTGGAGTCCCGTGCGTCTCTGAGGAACTCGGCTGTCTCCGCCCCTGGCCTCACATGCCGCACCCTCGCCCCTATCGCCACCAGACTGTCCGCTATGTCCTTTATCGTGTCGTCCTGGTGCCATGCATGCACGCACGTGCACGCACACACACACACACACACACACACACACACACACACACACACACACACACACACACATACACACACACACATACACAGACACACACAAATACACAGACACACACACATACACACACATGGCACACACACACAGACACGCACAAACATAGGCGCGCACACACACAGATGCACATACGCATGGACAAGCGCGCACACATGCACACGCACCAAAACATCCGCATACGCACACCATCCCCTCTCCCACACACACACATGACATGCACACACCCCCATGGGGTATGCACAAAAATCCGGGTAAGAAGCAGGAAGTGGATGTGGGCAAGTGTGGTGTGGTGCGTGCAGCAGAGTGCAGGTGCGGAGGAAAAGAATGCCTACTGCACCAAACCGTGTGCGGAGTGCAATATGTAGCAGTGTGGCAGTAGGGGCGAGCAGCACACCAGGTCGTATATGTTGAAGAGAATGGTGACGAGGAAGACGGCTGTGTGGCCCAGCGCGCGCAGGTGCAGGGGAGCAGCAGCCACGTTGTACCCACCCACCTCCCTGCACGCACACGCATGGCTCAATGCTCACATGACCACATGGAATGCCACATGCACTGCCTTGCCGGCACCCATGCGGCACTGCAAGGGACCTTTCAGGTGCAGCCCACGGGAAACAAAGAACACGTGAACCGGGTGCAGTGCACAATGACACTCTCAGGCACGCCCTGCCGTACTTGTGCTGTGCACGTGCCAAGTAGGGCTTGGATAAGCTGAGCATCATGCGCAGCACAGCGCAAGCAGCACAGGTGAAGCAGCACGCACCGGAGAATCATGGTGACGGAGGAGGCGAGCAGGGAGGCGTTGAAGACAGGGTACATGCCCTGGGGGATGAGCGGGAACGGCACCACTGGCTGCACCTGCGCCCTCTCCTCCCTGCACTCATGGCACGCACATTTGCATGGATGCATGGCGGCACACAACATAGAAACGGGCAGCACTGAGAGGCGAACACATGCACCAGACGCACTGCAGGGGAAGGTGTGGTCATGAAAAGAGAGACAGATGGATGGACATACAGAGAGGAGAGGACGGGGAAGGAAGAAGCGGCATAAGGTGAAGCGGGAACCTAGGCCCAATGGTCACCGTGGCTACAGATACTGCAGTGCTGACGAATGAAGAGAGAAGAGGAGGGTAGGTGGTGGATAACGAGGCATGGAGACGAGGGTGGCGCGGAGAGGCGGTGTACAGGGAGGGCGTGGTGATGTTGAAGTCAAAGTAGAGCAGCGGCACACGGCGCACCCCCCCCACCAGCCACGCAGCCGCGAAGGTGGTGAGCACAAAGAGCATGAGCAGCAGCGCCAGCAGTGCCGCCACGTGGGGGTCTGACAGCAGACGCTCTGCACTTGCTCAGCACATGGGGGCCAGCAGGGAGAGGGGGAAGAGGGCGGGCGCCCCGGGGGGCAAGGAGGCAGAGTGGAAGTGAGTGAAGTGCATTGGTGCAGAGAACACAGAAGCCATTAGAGCGCACGGCAACAGGGTGGCTGGGAGAGTGAAGCCTTGCAGACGAGCGGTGGAGGTGAGTGGCGTGGAGTGTGCGCAGGGCAGTGGCGCAGTGACCTTTGCAGACGGCGAGGGCGGGCTGCAGCGATGCTGTGAAGCCCGACAGGATGCTCAGACAGATGAGCAGCGAGTACCCCTCGCCTGCCATGTGGGGGTGGGGTGGAAGGGAGGGGGGAATGGGAAGCGATGGTGATGGCTAGGAAAAGACAGGCCGCAGTGAACTCGAACAGTTGTGCTTACGACACTGAGAGAGCTATGCAGCACAGTACATCATGGCATGGCATGGCACAGACGGGCAGGGAGGCGTGGGAAGGGCGTTACCGAGGCCGAACTTGGTGATGGCGGAGCAGAGGCCCTGCAGCAGGGTGGAGCCCACCGCCAGGGCCAGGGACGCACGCAGGAACGACGGCAGCCACACCCTGGCACGGGGGTTAGGGGGGCACACGCGTGCAGAGGGAGAGGGGTGATGCAAGTGAAGCGCGTGAAGGACTGAGGCATCCAAGATGCAGCGTGAGGGTGGGTCGGGGAGGGGATGAGCCTTGCAGGTGCACATGAGTGAGTGGTGGTGTGGGAGCACATGCGGGGCGCAGTGCAGCGCACCTGAGGGCGCCAGAACAGTCCATAGACGTCCATGCTGTGAGCCCGCCAAACACCACTGCCAGCCCTGCTGACACGTAGAAGCTGCACGGGGGGAGGGGAGGGAGGGGGGGAGAGACATGACGAGACGGGTGAGAGGAGAGATGCAAGGGCGAATGCCAGATGTCATGATTAGAACGGAATTGACAGGAGAGTGAGAGTGGGTGAGTGTAAGAAGCGAGTTGGTTGAAAAGGTGCATGCGTGCGCGCACTGACGTGTATCGCTGGATGAGTGCAGCACCCCTTGACCCCTCGTTGCGCAGGTTGTTGAGATGCGGCGAGATGCGCAGCGCCAACACCACCTGGTCGTACACGTGCACGCGCGTGCACACACACACACACAGAGCGAAGTGCGCACAGCGGGTAAGTGTCACGATGACATGCAGAGGGGTTCGTGAGAGAACAAGAAAGCCAAAATTGGGTGACGGGGAGGCACAGGGTGAGAGAGAGGTGGGCTAGGGAAGGGGCATCGGTACCTGAAGAATGATGGAGGCGAATATGTGCGGTGTGATGCCCAGAGCGAACAGGTTGATGGGACCTCCCGGTGATGCCACCTCCACATCCAACCCTGCCTCACCGCACCACACCACATGGCACGTCATCATCACATGTCCTCAAAACGGTTCCATGAGCAGAACATAGCACGGCAGAGCACAGCAAACAGCAGCAGCCCCAAGTGCGGTCCCCTCTCTCCCCTCACCGGCGGCCATGAGCAGTGGGTGGTCGTGGGTGGCAGAGCTGGCCTCCTTGAGGCCCGCCACCGGCACGGCATACCCCACGCGGGACAGCGCCAGCAGTGCCGTGGTCACGAGGGCGCGGCGGGCGAGCTCATCTCGGAAGAGCCGGTCCACAGCGCGCTCCACGTGCGTCTGCCACATCGCCACCGCCAGGAACAAGTTCCTGTATGCCCGCCCGCTGCCGCCCCGCCCCCCCCGCCCCCGCATGCGTCCCGCCTCCTGTTCCGCCCATAGCGGTCCCTCTGCACCGCGTGGCGCTGCTTGTGCTTGTGGCTGGCTTTGCGCTTGCGTGCGTGGTGACGCCGTGGGGGCGTGCTGCGTGGCAGAGGGAACGGCCGCCGTCGCTGCGCCATTGGACGACGACGCAGAGGCGCTGCTGCGCGCACGCTCGTGCTCGTGATCTTCATCTTGTTGATCCGCTGTTCTACTGATGCTTTCGCCGTCCCTTGCTTGCACCCTCGCCTCCCCCACGCCTGCGCGCACCTCTCCTCGCCCCAGCGCCTGCACGCTCACCTGCAGCAATGCCTCCGCCACCTCTCGCGGAATCCCGCCACCCTCCCACCCTACCCCGCCCACCCCCCCACCCTCGTCGTCACGCGTCTCCGCCTCTGTCTGCCCTTCCCCCACCGCCTCGTCTCCAACCGTCCCTCCTCCATCCGCCGCCCGCGCCTGCGGATCGTCCGCGCCCCAACCGTTCGCCCTCTCGTGCTCCGCCGAACCTACTCGCCCCTCTTCCCCGCGCCCCGCGCTAGCAGCACGCACTTCAACCGGTCTGTACCGTTGCCTACCGCCGCCCCTACAGCGCCCCGCCCGGCTTCCTTCCGCCATGCCGCTCCTCCACCGCCCACATTTTTCGCGCGATGTCCCTTGCGCCCAGCGTCTGTGCGCCGCCAATACGCCTCCCCGCGCGTGGCTCAGCGCGGACCAGCGGAGTGCGGAAGGCGCGTGCATGGCAGCGCGGACGTTGATCCGGATCGGGGGATGGTAACCGGCGCGCGGGCACGAGGGGGAGGAGAGGAAAGCGGGGCGGAGAAGGGGAGGCGGGGGACGGATTCCCCGCGCCAGCACGTCCATGGGTGGCGCGCGCTCGTCTAGCGCAACGCGAGGTGAGGTGAGGGCTCTGGGGGGGCTGTGCGCGCAGTGAAAGGTGGAGCAGCGGCAGCGATGAGGAACGGGCAAGATAGGGGCTGACGCCGCACAGCCTGCTGGCCGAGTCAGTCGCTTGTGCTCGTGCTTGACGGAGAGCAGTTACAAGTACCAGATGGCGGTACGCCGATCTACAAGGTGTCTCATTTACATGAGTTTTGCGATATGTTGAATGTTCTTTCTGGAGGTGTTCGAACATATGTACCAACATCACAAAGCTGGTTGTTGGACACATCTGTGAAGCATCCCCTGTAACACAACATATTTCGAGTGCCCATTTCAAACGCAATGCCGAGAAAATATTATGGTAAAACACTCTTCTAACATATATTCGCATTATGTACTTTCCGGTAGGAACGGAGTGACCTTGCTTCTCAATGGCTCTGGCAGTGTAGCAATGCTCTCCAATATCTCCTGCAGCAAGGAGGGAGCAGGCGCATGAGCAGGAATGGCGAAAGGAGCACGTGCCAGGGCCAACCGACGGCAACTTGTGGCACGAGCAGTGCATGGGCGCGAGTGAGGGGGGTGGCGTACTGACATGGCGGTGGTATCGCGCTGAGAAGTGGATGAAGAGAATGGCCTCGTTCTGAAACATGTGCGCCAGCGGGCGCAGCTGGAGGATGGCACCACGGCACACAGGGCATGTGGGGGCAAGAGCATCACGAGAGTTCTGACGTTCTGTGCAACTGCTGCCGACGCAAAAGTTAAGGCCAGTTTCGCCAGCTACTAAGAACCCAAGGGGTAGAACCCAAGGGCAGGTGATAAGACCAGGTGAGGGAGCGAGAGGAGAAAGCTTGCCTCGTTAATGTGAATGTGGCCGAACTTCCTTGCATGCTCTATGGTGACCGAGTCATCAATGAACGTCACCTGCACGCCACCACCACCACCATGCGATGAGGGGTTGAAGCTCAAAACACATGCGCTCCAATGAGATGGAAGAATACAACAGCAGCAAGTGGTGTGGTGGCAGTGAGCCCGTCCAGCAGCCGTGGCCTCTGGTGCCATGGCAGGGACATGGGGTGGGGCGGACCTCCATGATGAGCAGCTTGGCGCGGAGTACATGTGCGTTGGCGGGGTCCGTGATGAACTGCGCTGTTGTGTCGCCTGTGAACGCCACCTCGCCCACTTCCACCTCCTCCGTTATCTGCCCAGCATGCCATGCCACGCCATGCCATGCCGCACCATGGGATCGTGCAGTGAATGGAACACACATGACACAGCACACAGCCACCACCTTTCAGGAAAAGAAGTCAAATACTTGTGCTGGTACATGCGCGAGAGGGAAGCAATGCTGCACAACACGCGACAGCTCCCCATGCTGCTATTTACTCGCCTGTGTGCCCCACTCGCCTGTGTGCCTCACTCGCCTGTGTGCCGGCATCCTTGAGTCGCTTGATCTCGGCGTTTTGCAAGCCATGGTACTGCGGCAGCAGCTTGTGCCGCCGAGACGAAATCAAATAGCCCTGGGGGACACGGGTGTCAGACGTGGGGAGAGGCAGGGGCGGAAGCGAGCAGGAATTACGAGAAGCACGGATGGAGTCAGGGCAGGGCGCGGGCCCACAGTAGAGGGATGGCACGGTGGAACGTTGGTAATAGCACGTGACACTCACAGCTGGCAGCAAGCGCGGTGGGTGGTAGAGCAGTGGCACGAGCAACAAGGGCAGCATCCAGCAATCCACTTAGGGTTCCATGCCTTGATGCACACAGCAACCCTCTCACACCACCATCACCCCATACCATGCCTTTCCCCACCCTGCGTGCCCCATGCAGCGCACCTGGCTGGGCAGCACATGGTACGTGGTGAACGGCTTCACCCAATAGCCCTTGCCCAGCCGCATCTCCTCACCCACCTGCACACACACACACACATGCACACACGCACACATGCACGCACATCCGCACACACGCAGACGCACACGTGCAGATGCACACACACACACACACACACACACACACACACACACACACACACACACACAAACACTCTGGGCACGCGACAAGGCATGAGGTGAGGCATGGCGGTGTAGAGCGTAGATGGGCTGACGTGCCCCACAAGCAACATGGCACGCACGCATGGCAGGTAGCATGCCATGGCGGGAGGGGGAAGGGCAGGAGGGCGTGACAGGGGGAGCATGGCAGGGGTTTGTGACCTGGAGGGCTTTGAGTTGGAGGGGCAGGGAGCTGCCATCGAGTTGTTGGAAGCACTGTATCATGGCCATCACACCCTGCACGGCTGATGGCGGCACCACCACGGTGGGCGGCGCCAGTGAGAAGAGCCCCCTCGTTGCCACGTGGAACGCCAGCCCGCCCTGCATGCTCCCGCACGCCGTCGTGTGGGGTGGGGGTCGGGGAGGGTGTGGCGGAAAGGGGAGGAAGGGGGAGGGGAGGACGGGAGTTGGGAGGGAAGGGGATGGCACGATGTCTGGGGCATGGCAGGGGTCACACTGCGCAACGCCAGGCAGAATTGCAGCCGTGCGTGAAGCGGGTGAGCATGCGGCATTCCCAAGGCAGCGAGGGGCAGGGCGGGGGCGGGGGCACGGACCACGTGGTCGATGTGGGTGTGGGAGATGAGCACGGTGTCCTGGAAGACAGCGCGCGCAGGGCACCTGCCGATGTCAAACGCCACGCGCATGCTCGGTATAATCACACACGTCTCCTGCCCGCCCACTGACACGCCCTCCACCGCGTACCCCCCCACCACCATTCCCGCGCCCCGCTTGCCCCTGCCTCCTTGCTCCCCCTTGCCTCCTTCATTCCCCCTGCCCTCGCCCGCGCTCTTGCCCTTCTCCCTCCCGCCTCCCTTCTTCCCCTTGCCCCGCTTCTCGCTGCCCCCAGCCCCTACCGCAGGGGCCAAATCCTCCCCCGCGCCAGTCCGCGCCGTCGCCGGCCGCTCCTCTTCGTCGCCCTTCATCCCATCGCTTCCCCCTCGTTCGCCGCCCTCGCCAGTCGTCCGCAATGCACCGTTCGCCTCACATCGGCTTTCCTCCTCCACCACTCCGCCCGTCGCTGCTTCCGCACGCCCGCCAGCCGCCTCCGCGCCAACGCCACTCATCCCGCGCGTGCCACTGGCGCGCCCCTCGCTCCCCCGGCTTAGCCACCGTGCCGAAGCAAGCCGATCCTTCCACGCGCAGTGTGGCGTGGCGGAGCAGGCGGAATCGGCGCGGGCAAATGGCGGGGAGGGAGGTGGGGCGGGGATGTAGCAGGTGGCGGCAATGCGCGGAGACGGGAGGGGAGTCGCAATGAGGCGGCGGGAGAGGCGATTGGGGAGGGATGCAGGCGGAGACGACGAAACAAGGGTATACGGGCGGATATGGAGATACGGCGACGGATGGAGGGGCAAAAGCCGAAGCGCCACGTGGCAACAAACGGGGTGAAGGATGGGCGACATTCGAGCAGGAGCGAAAATTTGAGACACGCAATTTTGATTGGGGCGAGTCTGTGAGGCATGGACATCAACAGAACTCGTTGAAGCAACACAATGCACATACCGTACGATAAATGAACGTCAACACTGTTGCGTTTCTTCTTTACATGTCAGACAGGTTAATCAGGATTATCCAAGTTAACACAAAATTGTCTTGTAGGCAAACCTTCTCTGTATTGAAGTGACACGAGTGGGCACTTGCAATGGCGCAAGGTTGAAAGAATCGTGATGACGTCTACCATTTCGAGCTGGATCTGAAAGTTTCCAGCTCGCCTTACATTCACTTCGCATGGAGGGGATTCATATCCAGCATTTCTAGGCGCTTGTGCTGCTGGCGTGGGATGGCTTGGCAGGTAGGCGAGCAGCTGCGCTGTGGTGCGCAGAAGTGCCTGCGGCTGCCGTGCTGCTCTCACCCATTGAAGCGCCCCAGCTGCTGCTGCAACGCTTGCAACGCCAGCTCCGCATTGCCCTGCCCTGACGCCTGCAGCAGCCACTGAGCCACCCCTCCCCCCGCCCCTGACTGCTGCTGCAGCAGCGCCAGGAGCTGCTGCTGTGCGTGTGCCTGAGTCTGCTCTGAGTGTGCCCGCTGCTGTGCCCGCTGCTGTGCCCGCTGCTGTGCCCGCTGCTGTGCTTGCTGCTGTGCTTGCAGCCACTGCTGCAGTACCTGCTGCTGCTGAAGCTGGGACTGTGAGGGCTGGGCAGGCTGCTGCATTCCAAGAGCACTGCTGCCGTTCGCCTGCACACCATTACCCATCACCACTCCCCCTGCCCCCACACAGCCCCCCTGTCGCACGCCCGTTTCCCACTGTGCGGGGAGGAAGGAATGCTGCGACACTGCTGCGCCCACGCCTGCCTCCCTGGCCTCCCCTGGCCCCACTGCAGCGCTGCACGTGGCAGCACCAGAGGCACCCGAGGGCAGTGCAGCAGGCGGGAGGGCGGAGCCCTGTTGCCTCATGCCCGCCACCCACTCGTGGCTCGCACTGCTCCCACGCGCGCTGCTGTTGTGCCTGGCACCCTGCTCCACTCCCAGTAGCGCCGCCAGGGAACTGATGACAGCAGCGCTGCTGCCAGGCACAGCAGCTGCTGCAGCACTGCCACTCGCATCTCCTGATGCCCCAAAAAAGCTCGCCCCAACGCCATGCATGGCCTGCCCTGCATTCCCCAACAGCAACGACAGCTGCGACTGCTGATGCTGCCTTGCCTGCTGCTGCTGTTGCTGCTGCTGCTGCTGGTGCTGTAACAGCAGTTGTAGGACAGTGGAGGCGTCAGTGCCACCCATCCCCGCCAGCAGCCCGTGAATCACGCTCCCCGCATTGTTCTTGTCCTCCCCACCCACCTTTGCCAGCAGCGCTCCAACAAGGCCCTCACCTGCCGTGCCATGCGCGTTCCATGACCCCTGCCCTTGCATTAGTGCCTGTGCCTGTGCCTGTACCTGCGTCTGTGCCTGCGGTGGTGCGTGCAGCAGCGCTGCCAAGGGCAGCAGGCCGCCCTGTGCGAGGGCGAGCAGCAGCTGCTGCCTGTGCTCCGGGGCCACTGACAGCAGCGCCTGCCTCACCGCCTCCGCCTGCCTCACCTGCGCCTGCTGCTGCGCCTCCGCCTGCTGTTGCACCGCCAGCAGCAGCAGCTTATCCGCAATCCCCACCCGGCTCCCTGCTGCTGCCGCCGCCGCTGCAGCTGCTGCGGCTGCATCTCCCCCCCCTTCCCCTAACCCCCCATCTGCCATGCGCCTCTCCCCACCCGGCCCTACTCCTACGGCCGTGCCTGCAGCAGCAGCGTGTGCATTGGCAGCTATGAGTCCCAGCAGCAGCCTGTGAGCGTCACTGCCCACCGCATTGCCCATGGCGACACTGCTCTGCTGCAGCCTCTCCGCCACCACTCGCTGCTGCACATGCTGCACCACTTGCCCCAAAACACCTGCACTTGCAGCACCAGCAGGCACGGCAGAGGGCGGGGGAGGCGCTGAGCCTGCATGCTGCCATTGCTGCGCCATTGTCTCTTTGCCCGCATGCTTCCCCTCTCCATCCCCTCCTTGCTCCCCATTCTTAACGCTCCACGTGTCTGCTCGTTCGCCCCCATGCCTCGCACTGCCCCCACTTGCGGCGGCAACCACCTGCTGGCCAGGCTGTAGAGGGCTCTGCGCTGCTCTCGCCCGCTTGCTCCTCTCCTCCCCGCCCCCGTCGTTGCAAGCTGCCCCGCTTGCCATCCCGTCATGCCCCGCTCCACCGGCCCCACCTGCCCCCTCACTGCCATCGCTCAGCACGCCACCTGCAGCCCCCACAGCAGCGCCCATGGCGCGATCCACGCCTGCATACCCCGCCAGGGGCTGCCACTCCGCCAGCGCGGGGTGGGGGAAGTTGGTGCGCGCCTTGGGCCCGCGCAGCTTGATGGCCGCGCGGTCGTACGCGCGCGCTGCCTCCTCAGGCGTGCTGAACGTGCCCAGCCACACGCGCGACCGCTTCTTGGGGTACCGGATCTCCGCCACCCACCGGTTCTCATGCCTCTGCCTCACACCGCGAAACAGCTTCCCATCACCCACACCCGCTCCCTCCTCTCGCCCTCCTCCACCCCCACCCGCACCTCCACCTGCTCCCCTCTCTCTGCTGTTTGATGGCGTTGCATCACCAGAGGCTACGAGCTGTGCCGTGCTGCCAGCCGCGTCAGGTGCAGGGGAGAGCAGCAGAGGGTGCGAGGAGGGAAGCGGATCATCCATGCAAGGGTGGTGCTCGGGCGACATGCTGCCACTGCACTCCAGCGCACCGGATCCCGAATGGCAGCCCGAGTCACGCTCGTGGGCAGGGGGCAGCGCGAGGCCGCCCATGCCATGCTCTGGCAGCTCTGCCTGCTGCTCCACCTGCTCGCGCTCCCCCACCACGCGCTGCTGCTGCACTCCCTCCCTGCTCCCCGTCGCGCTGTATGCCCCGGCATCCATGCCCGCCGCTGCTGCCTGCACGCCCACGCCTTCGTGGCGTGCTCCTCCATGCGCCTGCCCCACGTCACCCGTGTCTGCGCGCATCCCACCACCTGCTGCACCGCCACTCGCCACCCTGCCTCCTGCGCTTGGCACTGCAGGGTCGCCGCAAGCAACGGGTGGCTCAAGAAGCATTGCGGGAGTGGCAGCAGCAGCACCGTCCGCCATGAATTGAGCTGCATCTGCAGCGCCTGGGGGGGCTGAGAATACTTTCCCAAGCTCCGCTCCCACGCCACCCCGTGCCACGGGCCGTTGCTCCGCGTGAGGATCCGACACCTCCTGCTCGCCTCCCTGCCACGCGCCCACAGGTGCGTGGCGGCCACCACCCGCGCATTGCGTCTGCTGCGTCGCACACTGCTCTCTATCCGCCCTCCCATCCTGCACGTCGCCTTGCTTCTCCTGCTCCGCTTGCTTCTCGTTTTCCCGTTGCTCCTCCTCGCCGCCTTGCTTCTCCGCACCGTCCTCTGTCAGTGCATCACCTTGTTTCAAAGCGTCGCTGTGATCCAGCACTCGACCAAACAGCTGCTGCTGCCCACCCTGCACTGCCCCTGCCTCTTTCGCCGCC
Source organism: Closterium sp. Yama58-4 (assembly GCA_947470075.1). Taxonomy (NCBI): domain Eukaryota; kingdom Viridiplantae; phylum Streptophyta; class Zygnematophyceae; order Desmidiales; family Closteriaceae; genus Closterium; species Closterium sp. Yama58-4. Next base: position 405,348 of record CANIUD010000852.1, on the reverse strand, counting down.
TCACTGCTGCACCGCGCCGCCAGATCGCCCACGCCATGACCCTCGCGTGTGTCTCTCATCATGCTCGCGTCTACCACGCTCCCTTCGCCGTCGCCCCTCCTCTCGTCCTCTGCTGCACGAGCAGTCCGTTTATTCGCCCCCACAGCTTCCTGCCCCTCCGCCTCCAACCTTCTCTTCGCACCGACCACTGTCGTGCGCGCATCGTCTATCGCGCTCATCTGCGCTCCCCTGTCACCGCGCACTTCACTTTCACCGCTCGCGCGCTTAATCGCACTCGCCCCTTCCCTCCCTCCAGCATCCGAGCCCTCTCCCCTCGCCTCGCCCATCCCGTCGCGCCCCTCCTCATCGTCGCGCTCTGTTTGCCCCTCCGCTCCTTTCTCCGCCTCACGCCCTGCGCTCACCCCCTCCCCCTCGTCGCCCCGCCGCGGGCTGCGGTCGTGCCCATCGTTCCGCATCGCAGAGCCGTCGCTCGCCGTCGCGGCTCTATTCTCCCCGTTGCGTTCGCCTCGACCTTCACTGCCCGTCGCGTCGCCATAGCCATCAGCTTCCCGGGCGGCGCCTCCCGCCATGATGACGACACTCGCCTCGAGGCCACCACCGCCTTGCTCCCGCGGCCCAAGAGGCGGTCCACGCACGAACCACTGTGACGCTGATGCGCGCAACTGCGCGCGAGGTCACTTGACGGCGGAACGACGGCAGACAAACTTGTCTTTGCTAAGATGGAATTTTCCCACGCGAGGGGATGGGCGTAAGCTTGAGTACAGCACAGCTAGCGGAGCTGTAATTCCGCTTGACTTGTCTCCGTCTCGCGCGCGCGCCTCTAACGTCAGGTCATGTCAGGGGTCGTACTATAGGTCAGGTGACGCGCTCGTACGTCTTGGGTTCATAATATCTAGTGCTAGTTCCAAGTGGTCAGGTGTCAGGGTCGTACCAAGGTGTTGGAGGGAAGTTAACAAAAATCACGAGAATAAAATCGTTGCATATATGTCAGAAGGCGAGGCTATGGGGGGCGCAAGTGGTTGCTAGCGACGAAGCAGCCGATGGGACAGCGAATAGGAGGCGAGTGGCGGAAAAGAACGCCTCATTGCTGCATGGGCTCGGCGCTCCCCGCCCGACCGCCCACCTCGGACAGCCAACCTGTTTCCCCCATGACCCGCCCAGCTTTTTCGGCCCTCGCAGATCGAGAGCTCCATCCACCCACCATGGTCCATCCATGGTTGATGGTTCGCTGAGGATTGCGGAAATGTGGGGAAGGTGCTGCCAAGCCATCCATGCACTGGGCGGCTTTCTAGGGATCGGGCGGGCATGGTTTGGTTTGGTGAGCGGGATGAGGATGGAGTAGTGTACTGTACAGAATGTTCATGCAGGAGGGGCAGGTGTTGCTGGAGCCTATCGGACGGCTGTGAGGGAGGCACGCATGACCACGTCAACAGCATATGGCCGAAGCGAAAGCACACTTTGTGTACAGTATTGCATGGTTTATTCCTGCCCCTGACAAAGTGGAAGCCTACGATCATCCTAATATCATAACTTCTACTATGGTTGTACTAAAAAAGAATTGAACTCCATGGAATAACTAGTTGTTGTATCCTCCCCTTAAAACACCATAGATTCTGATGATAACTTTAGAAAAAAATGTAAGAAATCTTATAAAATCTTGTCTTGTGATATTTTCGCCTCTGGTGCATGCCTTAGCGTACGCCTTCATTTGTAAGACCATTCTGTATTAACGTTTCATGTCCACTCTTCTTTAACAGCTGGATAACAGAACCTATGTTAACTCATCCTAAAACTCTTCTCTTGTTGACCCGCCCTTGAAAGTTTCATATGATTGGATGGATAGGGTCTAAAAGTTACTAAAATATCTATTTGGTTGCTCTTGCCATCAGCTACAATGCTAAAGTGCTGAGCTGAAGCCTTGTAACGATCCCCCACGACCACTACAGTACCCCCTGCACCCACCACCCGCCCACCCAACTGTCAATCTCCTTGCTTCTATCCGAACCCAGCCCAACCACTTTGGTTCCGAGTAGTCCTAACCCTAAAAACGAGTGATGTGCAAGCAAGGTGCTTCAACTCGACGCAACCACGCCACACCCTTTCCCTGCCCCCACGATGACGGTCGTGCGAGTCGCCATTATCGCCGTAACTCTAGACAAGTGTGACAACTTAAATTTGCAGCAATGCGAGTAGATCCTCCCGCCAACCGAGCGCGCCTATGAACCTGCTCAGGCAGCGAGTGGCGGGACCGTCTGGACTAGGCGGAGGGAGGAAGGGGGTGACGAGTGGAAAGACGAATGGCGCGAGTGGGGATGGTGAGGAGAGAAACAGTGGAGGAGTGGACGGTCAAGGCGACGGACTGCCTCTTCCCCCGGGAGACGATTGGAGCCGTCGCAACTGGCCTGATCTGGGCAACAGCGGCAGCAGTTTCAGCCTCAGCAGCAGCAACAGCAACAGCAACAGCAACCCCACCTTTTCTGGGTTCCCCCCGCCACTTGTTGCCAACAATGGTTCTGCCAGTCCTGAGCGCAAGCTGGGCTGGCGCCGTCGCTCGCTCTCCGTCTTGCCGCAGAAGGCCGCCCTCCGGTCCACCTCCCCCCTCCGCGGCGTCTTCCCCAGCGTGCAGTCGCTGGCCGGCGGAAAGGAGTCGGCGGGGGGAAACGCGCGGGCTCAGCGGAGGGGCGGGGGGAAACTCGCCAGCGAAGCGGAACGCCCGGGGGCACTGCCGGTTGGAGGAGCGGGCGGAGCAGCAGGGGGGGCGGCGGGCGCGGTGATGAGGCGGCAGGGGCTGAACCTGGGTCCGCGGGGCTCCCCGCAGGGGCTGAACGCGCTAGAGGACGTGCTCAAGGGGGGATGGTCCTCCGCCGAGTCCTCTCCCGCCGTCACCCCGCAGCGCTCCATGACCGTTGGGATCGACAGGACCGGCGCTACCAGGGGCGGCGGGGCTGCCAAGCTCGCTTTCGCCTCGCCGCCCTCTTTTGGCGGGTGGGAAAGGCGAGCCGCGGCAGAGGAAGTGGGGGGAGCCGGAAGGGCGTCAGAGCTGGGTGGGTGGGGTGACGGGGAGGAGGGAGGTGATGTGGCTAGGGGTAGCGGGCTGGGAGGCGAGGTGAGCAGAGAGATTCAGGGGACGGGGATGACGGTGGCAAGCGCGGGGGTGGGGGCAGGCCATCCGCGGATGGTAGACGCGGAGGCAGCAGGTGGTGGGAGTCCATGGCGCGCGGTGGGCGGGAGTGGTAGCGCGGAGGACGGGGGCGGTGGTGCGGAAGGTAGGTGGGGCGATGAGGGGCGAGGGCAGAAGAGGGCGATGCGATCCAAGACGGGCGATGGGGCGGCGGCATGGGCGGGATGGGCGCACGCAGGCGAGGGGTGGCGGGCGGACGCGGGGAGCGGAGGGGAGGCGCAGGAGCACAGGGACGCGGCTGGCGCGCAGGTGCTGGGGCGGGCGTGGAGCCGGGCGGGGGAGACAGCAAACGACATGGGCGGGGGCAGGGGAGCAGCAGCGGAAGGCGCAGCGGGAATGGGGAGCAGCAGAGGAGCCGTGGCGGGCGTGTGGGGTGGGAGAGGGGCAGGGGGCTTGCCAGGGAGGCCTGCTGTGGGGAGGCTGGGCGGCGGAGCCATGCATGGGGGCGGTGTGGTGGGCGCAGGCCAGGGGAGGGTAACGGCGATAGCTCGTCACCGCAGCCAGAGTCTCGCGGACCTGCTGCAGGCGCCGCCAGGCGCAGGGGGGAGGTCGGGGGGCGGGGCGGATGGGCGCGGCGCGGACAGCGGGAGTGGTAGCGACGCGGAGGGGGAAGGGGAGAAGTGCATGCGGCGGGGCTTCAGCCTGAACGCCAGTGGCAGCAGCGCGGGGGACAGCGGCGCGCATGTGAGGCACGGCGCCCTGGGGCGAGGGGCCGCGCATGTGGTGCGCCCTCCGCATCTCCCCAGCCCCAGCATGAGCGCGCTCCCCTTGCTCTCCCACGCCTCATCTGTTCCCGCCGTTGCTCCCCCATGGAGGGGCCCGCGGGAGGGAGGGGAGTGGGCGGGGAAGGCGGCGGAGCAGGTGGAGGCGCGGGAGAAGGAGGCGAGAGGGAAGGCAAGAGGGGGAGGCGGCGGGAAAGGCGTAAGTGATGGGCGGTTTGCGTGGGACGTTCCATGGCAGGGGCTTGTGAAGGGGGAGGGGGGTGATGAACAGGAGAGGACATGGGACGAGGAACGCAGGCAGGGCGGGCAGGGGGGGCGGCAGCGCAAGGAGCGAGAGGAAGGATGTGGTGTTGAGTCGGAGAGGGAGGGGAGTGAGGAGACCAGTGAGGAGTGGGAGGAGCAGGAGGAGGGGAGGGCGAAGAACGGGGGAGTGCAAAACGAGCAGGGTCTCGATGATACAGAGAGTGAGAGCGATAGGGAGAGCGCGAGTGAGAGTGGCAGTGGCGGTGGGGAAGAGGAGGGGTCTGAAGGCGAAGGCAGCACGGGTGAGAGTGTGCAGTGGCGGCAGCAGGGCGGGCGTGCGAGCGAGCAGGGGAGCAGTGGCAGTGCGGAGGGGTCGGTGGTGGTGGTGGAGAGCGACAGTGATGCCGACGCTGAGAGCGATGCCGCGTGGCACAGCGACGCTCATGCTGATGCTCATGGGCGCAGTGCTGCTGCCTCTGACGCTAGCTCTGAGGGTGCTCACAGTGACTCTCGTGATGATGATGATGTGGTTCAGGGGAGAGGGAATGCTCGTCAACGGAGGGCTGCTAGGGGGGACAGTGGTGAGGAGCGAGCAGGGCTCGAGCAGAGTAGAATGGATTTGAAGGTACACGGGAAGGAGCACGGACAGCTGTTGAAGAAAGAGAAAGAGGAGGAGGAGGAGGAGGAGGAGGAGGAGGAGGAGGAGGAGGAGGAGGAGGAGGAGGAGGAGGAGGAGGAGGAGGAGGAGGAGGAGGAGGAGGAGGAAGAGGAGGAGGAGGAGGAGGAGGAGGAGGAGGAGGAGGAGGAGGAGGAGGAGGAGGAGGAGGAGGAGGAGGAGGAGGAGGAGGAGGAGGAGGAGGAGGAGGAGGAGGAGGAGGGGGAGGAAGGGGAGGAGGAGGGAGGGGAGGAGGATGAGGTGGTAGATTCAGTGCCTATATCGCCCACAATGCTTGCCCTCCTCACCTCGTCCACCACGCCATACCCCCACCCGTACCCGCTCTCGCCCTTGCACCATGCGGCCTCCCAGCCGCCCATGCACATGCCTAAAGCCAGCGCCAGCAGCACCAGCAGCAGCGGCGGCGGCAGTGACAGCAGGCGACAGAGCGGGAGTGGGGGGGGTGGTAGCTGGGGTGGGCAGGCAAGAGGCTCAGGCTCAGCGCAGGAGAGTGGAGGACAGGGAGCAAGGCTGGGTCGACCCGCAAGTACAGGCGCTCTTGCTTTCCATACGCGCCCCTCTCCTGCTGCCCCACCACCTGTTGTCGCCACCACTGCTGATACCACCAGCAACAGCATGAGCAACATCAATATCAACATGAGCAGCAGTGGCAGCGGTGGCAGCAGCAGAGGCAAGAAGGCAACGCTTCCCTGTGCGCCCCTGCCGCCTCCCGCCGCGCCAGTTGCAGGAGGCTCTAGGGCGTCTGCTGCCGGGGGGCATGGGCGCAGGGGCAGTGGGGGCAGGGGGAACAGGGGGAAGCAGCGCGTGAGTGAGGGTGGCAGCGTGGTGTATTGGAGCAGTGGCAGCGGTGGCAGCTGGGGTGGCAGCGGTGCTGACTGGACTCTCACTGACCTTGCTGCCCCTTCCACCTCGCCCACTGACCCCCAGCATTCTCCACAAGACGCACCGCAGGTGATGTGCAGGGCGGGCGAGAGAGAGCGAGGGGTGATAAGGGGCTGGAGAGGTGTGAGAGCATTGGTGGAGCCGCGCTCGTCCCCTGGCTTAGTGCACGTGCTTTCTTGTGGATGGATGGGCTCAGCACACAACACAATGGCACGCACTCGAGCACCCTCTCACAGCTGCTCCTTCTCCCATCCCTCCCACTCACCCGTGTGCGCCCCCTGCTTTACACCCTCCTCTCACTGCAGGTGGCACCATCCCAAGCTGCGAACAGAGGCAGCCCTGCCACTCCGTCCGCCCGCACCACTGCCACCACCGCCGGTGCTCTCAACAGCAGCAGCAGCGGCAGTGACCTGCCCGCCAGCCACTTGCCCCTGCGCCCTTCCCCTGCGTTCGCTGCTGCCAGACCCCCTCGCCAGCCATCCCTGCCCGCGCCACAGGCAGGGGGGGGAGCGGGAGCAGCAGGAGGTGATGGAGGGGATGGAGGGGAGTTCGGGGGACGGGGCAGGAGAGAGGGCTTGGAGAGGAGGGCACTGAGTCAGGTGAGTGGAGGGGTAGAACCAGCGGTAGCTGGCGTATCTCCCTATGCTGTTGCTTGCTGTTTGAGCCACGCCTTTTTCCGCCTGAGCCTGCTTTTCCTGGCCTGCCCCCATGCTCCCCCCTGCACCACCATGTGCAGATCCCACCACTCGACTCCTCGTCACCCACACAGGCATCACCATTTGCATCACCGCACGTGCCAGCAGCGGTCGCCTTCCCCTCCTCCTCCTCCGTGCCCGCCTGCATGCCCTCCTCCCGCTTCGCCCCCTCCCCCCCACCCTTTGCACTTGCCTCCCTGCGCACATCCTCCCTACAGCCCTCCGCTGACCCAGCAGCCCCAGGGGACTCGCCTCCCATACTCACCGCTGCATCAGCGGGTGGGGGCATACGGAATGCAGCAGCAGCGGCGTCACCGTCAGCACCCAAGCCACGGGCCCATCCAGTATTGTCAGCACCATCGTCATCAGCGGCAGCAGGGCAGCAGCGCGTGTGTGTGCGGTGTGAGGGAGTGGAGATACCCAAGCAGGCGCGCATAGGCGGGGACATCACTGTGTGGTTCACCCTTCGCAACTTCTCCAAGCGACCGTATGTCCTTCGCCTCGCTCCCTCCCCAACCTCCTCCGCTGGCACTCAGGCATGATCTTCCATAAGCCGCTCATTCTCACGCTGCTGCCGGGCATTTCACTTGCTCTCTCTCTCCAACTCTCATCCCTTTCCCCACCCTCTCATTCTTGGCCCTTGCATTTGCGCTCTTCCCCCACTCTTCCCCCCACCCTTCCCCCCACCCTTCCCTCCACGTGCTAACGTCCCATCTGCACAGAGTGCGGGGGCAGGTGGAGCTAGTGGTGAGGGTGCAGTGGCAGACGGAGCAGGGCGAGGCGGTGGAGAGGGAGGCGAGGGAGCTGGCGCTGCCCATGGCACCTGCAGACCGCACGCGCATGGACGTCAGAGTGCCCCTCGACGATGCCGCTGCTGCCTTCTCCCACGCCTCTCTCTCCGCTCACCTGGTGCTTGCAGGCACGCCCGCACACCACAGGTATGGCGAGGGTCGGATGGGGGAGGGGGGAGTGGAGTGGAGGGAGCGGCTTGAGCAGGGGAGGGGAAGGCCTGGGCTGTGGGGGGAGCGCAGCGCATGGCATGGTGGTGGAGCTGGGTGTGTTTCTTCTACGATCTTTGCTGTCAAGTGCCCCATGCACGCTCTCCAACCCAACTCCTCTTCCTGGCCCTCTGCTCGCTCTTCTCCCCGCTCCTTTCCCCTCCCTTGTTGTTCCCCGTCTCCCCCCCCCTCCCCCCTGTCCCCACCAGGCGCAGTGAGGTGCGGTTGGTGCCAGCATACACGGGGCACCCCGCGCACATCCTGCTGCTCTCAGACGCCTCGCTCTCCCGCCCCCAGTTCCTCACCTGGCGCTCCATCGCCGCCCTGCTGCACCTCTCCCTCGCCGTCTGGGATATCGCCCTGCACTCCTCCCTGCTCCCCCCCTCCTCCACTTCCTCCTCCCCCGACCCCTCCCAACCGCGCTCCACCGCCGTACCCTCTGCCGCCAGCAACCCCTCGCTCCCAGCAGCAGGTGTGCAAGAGGCACGGTCAGTGCAGGTGGCGGGGGCACTGGAGGGCGAGTACTTACACCTCGCTGCCAGGCCACCCCATGCCATGCCTGCCGCTGCACCCCGTGCTGACGCGGCAGGCTCAGCTGTTAGTGGGTGGAAGGGGGAGAGGGGGGGAGGTGGAGGAGGAGTGGGCGTGGAGGTGGGGGAGGCGAGTGGGAGTCGATCGCTGCAGTGGCAGCACGAGCAGCGCATGGCAGCATCCATGAACGATGCTCTGCTCACCCGCACCACACAGCCCGGCGCCCACACGCCCCTGCATGCTGCTGCTGCCGCGCACCACAACGCAGTGGAGAGCGTGCGATCGTGGAACGAGGCGCCTCAGTTCCGCTCCGCTCCCTTCTCATCCTTGTCCGCTTCCCATGTGCCGCTTGTGGTCTCGGTTGCGCCCTTGCAGCCACGCGTGTTCGCACATGCACACACGTACAGCATGCAGCAACACGTGCACCCACTCCACCTGCACCCGCAGCAACAGCTAAACCAACAGCATCAGCAGCAGCAGAGCGAATGGAACAGCAGCAGTGCTGCTCGCGTTCACTCGCACTCGCGCCCACCTGAGCTGCTCTTCCCAACCTCCCCGACTGCCTCCTCCCATTACCCCGCCCCATTGTCGCCCACATCTCCTTCCCTTGCTCTCCCAGACTCACCCGCCTCCCCACACCCCTCACACCACCCGCCCTTCTCTCCCACCGGTCCCACCTCCGTCTCCCACACTCTCTCCTATGCCCATGACTCCGCGCCTGCCGCCCACCTCTCATCGCGCCACGCGCTGCTGCTGTTGACACAGAAGGGCCCGCGGGCCAAGCACCTGCGCCACCTGCTGCACAAGGCCCTGCCTCGCGTGCTCGCCTCTGCCACTGCTGCTGCTGGTGCTGCGGGTCACAATGCCGCTGGCGCTGCTGCTTCGCGTGACGCCGTGGCTGGTGAGTTGCACGTGCCGTTCTCATATGTGCCACACAGACCCCACCATTACCCTCATTTGCAGCACCATTATCACTTCCCGAACATTTTTACGTGATCCTTGCACATACATAACTCCCCACACAAAGTTTTCTGTGTGCCATCTCGCGTCTCTAACCCTGCTCAAACCCACCTCCCACCGCCCTGCCCGCAGTCTTAGCAGCGGGCATAGACCCCGGCGACCTGTGTGAGTTCCTGCGAGTGACCTCGCGCCTCGTGCGCTGCGTGGAGGTGCCGCTCACAGGGGGCGCGCTCGCTGCAGGGATGGGTGACGAGGGTGCGCCTGCTAAGGCCGCTCGCAAGGGGAAAGGAGGGAAAGGCAGGGCCAGCATGCTCGCTTGCTTCCGCCCGGTGTCCCCCTTTGCAGCTGCCTCGGCGCACGCGTATAAGCTTCATGTGAGTTGAAGAGTGGCCGTTTCAAGAACCAAGCAAGTGTTTGCGCGTGCTGCTTGTAGTTGCGTGCCTTGTCCCGGTGTGCCTTGTTGCTGAACCATGCCGTGAACCAAGTCTCCCACGGTGTGGTGACTTTCACTCACTCTCCGCACCTCTCTTTCTTGCTCCGTCTCCCCGTTCCGGCTCCCTGTCTCACACTGGCAGGAGAGCCTGCAGCAAGAATTCCCCGAGTTCCGCCATTTCGTCTCCATCGACCTCCACTCTACAGACGGGCCTGTCCAGCTGAAACATTTCCGGTGCCCGCTGCCTGCCATGCTGCGCGTGCATGCGCTGCCAACAGAGTCCTTTGACCCCCCTCCTGATGACCTCATAGTGGCGGGGCACCTGGGCGTGGGGGATACATCTGACGACGACAGCGGAGATAACGGGGATGGTGACAGCGATGCTGATGATGGTGACTATGATGCTGCTCGTGGTCGTGATGCTCATGGGTATGGGGATGGGGATGAAGATGGGGATGGAGATCGGGATGGGGATGCGGATGGGGCAGGATATGAAGGCAGTGCATGGGCAGAGCTGGACAGCCAGGGGGGCAGGGATTCGTATGGGGGCAGGGATGAGGGCGAGGCGAGTGATGGCGATGCAAGTGACGCCTTGGAGGGCGCGCATGCGAATGGCTACTCTGATTCAGGCACCGTGGTTGACAGCGGTGACTGGGGTGCTTACAAGGACCAAGGGAGCCACGGGGAAGGGGAGGCACAGAAGGGAGGGGAAGGGAGGGGGGGAATGAGGAGGGGGAGGTATGTGCGGGGGAGCAGCACGGCGAGTGTGGTGTTTCACGAGGATGCGGACGCGGATGACTGGGGTGCTGGCCTGGGACTCTCCAAGAGCACCACTCTCGGGGGCGGCCGCGACAGGGAGAAGGGGCGCGGGAAGGGACGGGCGGAGGCGGCGCAAGGTGCTGTGGAGAGCAGCCGGTGGGGAGGGGCGGAGGGGGAGAGGAGAGGGAGAGCGGGTGGTGCTGGTGCGGAGAGCATTGCAAGGGGCATGGGGAGAGCAGAGATGGGAGGAGAGCGGCGCTCACTGGTATCTTCGGGGAAAGCATTGCGAGCTTCGTCAATGCCCCGTCAGAGGCCGAGTGGGTACGCACAGGGCGCAAGGCGCGCTTTGTCCCCTCCCACACGCCCCGGCGCTTGTGCCGCTGCGCGCCCTCCTCCTGGTGGTGCTGCTGCTGTTCGTCCTCCCAGCCATCGAGACTTTGCCGCTGCTGCTGATGGTTCTGAGGGGCAGGAGCGGGAGGCGAGGGCAGAGCAGCAAGAGCGGCAGTTGAACCGCAACCTGTCCTTCCAGGGCGAGGGATGGGATGGCAGTGTGGCCCCAAGTGACGCGGAGCAGCGGCAGCACGAGGGGCACGCAGAGGATGCCTTGGACGGCAGTCAAGGCTCAGAGTGGACGACAGGGGGAGGGGGCGGGGATGATGAATGGGGAAGCTACTCCGAGCCAAACAACAGAATGCAGCACAGCAGACCGCAGCAGCAACAGCAGCATGGGCGAGGAAACCAAGAGAATTCCCAAGAACAGAATTCCCAAGGGCGGCAGGGGAGGCGCATGAGCACACGTCAACCAGTGGAGCCGCAGTCTCCGCCATCGCCCCTCCACCTGCCAGGCGCCAAGGACGCCTTCGCCTCGCCCGACTCCGTGCCCCCTCTCCCCCGGCGCAGCATCAGCATGGGACGTGCCACCACGGGCGCGTCCCTGCCGTCCCGCCTGGCAGACATGGTGCGCTCCCTCACGCCCTCGCGCTTCGACCACCGCCGCCATGCTCATGACCAGCGCCACGGTGCAGGGGAGGCGGAGGGGGAGGAGGGCAGGGAGCTGCGGGCCGTGCAGAGCTTGAATAGCCGAGGGTTCAGGGGCAGCCGCAGTCACGTGAGGGCAGCGGGCAATGGCGAGGGGGTGGGAGGTGTGGTGACAGCGGCAGCAGGGAGCAGCTTGAGCCGGCTTGGTTTGGGGAACCAGGGGGCGAGTGGAGGGAAGCAGGGCACGGGGCGGGGTAGAGAAGGGGCCGGGAGGCGATGGGGTGGAGGGAGAGGCGGCGGGAATGGTAGCAGGGGTGAGAGCGAGGGGCCAGTTGAGCTCACGTCCTCGCTCTCCCTCCCCATGTGGGTGTCCGCTCGCAACCAACCCAGGGATGTCAGCCCCACGCGCCTCTCCCTGCCACGTGGCAACCCCTCCTTGCGCCACATCAGCAGCATGGGTGCAAGGACAACGAGTCGAGTGAACTCCCTGGCAAGGAGTGTGAGCAAAGGGCCCGTCCCAACCGGTCGCAAGGTCCACCTGGGTGCCCCTGACCCCCCCACCTCCTACATTCGCAGCCTCAGCGAGAGCCATGCCACTGCTCGCCGAACCACTCTGCCAAACCTGTTGGCAAGCCTCGGGAAGCCGCCGAAGCTGGTGCCTTTGGAGGGGGAGGGGTCAGAGTACGGGCTGGCAGTGGTGGCGGTGCTGTCGGCGCTGCCCATGCGCGCCAAGGTGGCTGCCGCCCTCGCATCGGGTGTGCAACACAGTGGGGGAGGTGGTGGTGGTGGAACCTCGTTTGAGGGCTACACAGGCACCTCCGTGCATCGCCTCACTTTGCTGCAGGTACAGTGCTCTGCTGGCTGTGCGGATGTTGCACTCTACTGTGGTGCGTCCTGGGCAACCATTGATCTCGCCCGTGCCGAAACGAGTCCGTGCATCATGCTGGTGCCTCATCCCGTTGTCTGCCGCTTGTGTGTGTGCTATGCCGTGTGTCCTGTGCAGGTGGTGGCAGCGTGCATATGGGCGGACCTGCAATACGATCTCCTCCACTCACGCCCAGCCATAGAGGCAGCAGCTGCAGCAGGGCCCGCCACCTCACATCCCGGTGCCTTCTCTCCTGCACTGCTCCTGCCGCAAGCTGCCGCCCTTCTAGCAGAATTGGAGCGCCATGCCACCACTCCCCCACACAGCACAACCTGGCCACCCCCTGACCATGTCATTCTCGCTCTCTCCTCTGGCCTCCTGGTCCTCGCCTTCTCGCCCACCCTGCCTGTCGCTGCCGCCGCTCCATCCGCCTCCTCCTTCCTCCGGTCCTCCTCCCTCTCCGCTGCCACACTCTCCCGCCCCTCCCCTTCCTCGCTTCCTCACAACCCCTCCTCACAGCCCCTCTCACCAGCGGCAGTGGCGGCAGTGCGAGCAGTGGCGAGCCAGTGTGTGTCGCGCCTCAAGGGTCTCCTCACACCGCAAGGAGGAAGCCAGGGAAGGCTTGTCAGTGGTGGGGGGCGGGACGGGTGGAGGATTGGGTGGCTGCCAGAGACAGCAGAGGAGGTGGCAGGGATCCAAGCACAGCTCGCAGTTGCACAGCGCGTGCTGCCTGATTGGCTGGGAGTGCACCGCGCTGCACAGGAGGCTGCCGCAGTGGTGTGGGAGGATTGACAGTGGTCATTGATAAAGTTCGTGTGTTCTTTGCTAACAGAAAACGACTGGAAAACAACTGGGCATCTGCGCCGCGTGTTGGTGGAGCCATGGGTTGTCGTGTCATCGCTGGGAGCTTCCACATCCATATGGCTGTGTATATATGGCTTGCGGGTGGTTATGGCGTTAACCACGGCGTGCTGATGCGCCATGTGTATGCTAACCAATGCTAATTTATTAATTTATTCAGGTAGAGCTCATCCATGATGAAAAGAGCATATGCACCGAGGCTGTGAATATAACTTGGTAGGCAATTTTTACTGAATCACTGTGGTGAATATACCCTTAGGCGACAATCTCAGCGGCGAGGCGACTCCATTTTTCCACAGCCAGAACCAAAACCAAGGGCTGCCTCGAGATTTCCATTTTTGTTCCCCAGGCCGTCGTTGCTCACTGCTGCGCTCGCTCGCCATGGACCCTTCCACTTGCTTGTCCCGTAACACCCTCCACCACACCAATCCCAGCAGCACAAGGCCCATAAGCACTGGATCCACACTGGATGCGCCGTTCCCGCCATGGATAGGTATAATCTCCCCAGCAATTCCACGAGACGGCAGTGCAAAGGTGGTGCGCCGAGGTGCCAGCACACTCTCGCCGTGCTCCTCGCGAGCGGATCGGAGTTCTGTCCGCAATGTCTGTCGGAAGCGCTCTCAGGGCCCGGCCTCGCGACGCACAAGATCATATCGGCGCGCTTCTTCCTCGACACGCTCCGATCCGACCCCGACCTATGCCGTCTGGTCGCGTCCGAGTCGCACTACCTGCTCGCGGTTCCGCTCGTGCAGGCCCTCGCGTGCTCGCGAGACGAGGAGCTAGCAGCGACGTTAGCGGACTTGGTGGTCTTTCTTGTGAGCAAGGGGAGCGGTCGAGGCGGAAGGAACGACGCGAGCGGGAGCGACGAGGGGTTGCTGCTGGAGAATCTGGTTCGCGCCGTGGCGGTGGAGATGGATAAGATCCCCGTCGCCTCCTCCTCCAGCGGCCACTGCTTCTTGGTACGCCGCCGCGCCCCGGAATCTGCTAGTTGAAAACGTCTTTTTTGCATGCCTTGACGTTTGTCGTTTGTTTGTTTGCTCAGCTGGTCCTGCTGGGGAAGCTCCTGACGGTCGCGTGCAACCGCTACAGCGCGTTGCCAGCGTGGTTGGCGCAGCAGAGCGGTCTGTGGAGTCACGTGGTCAGCACGTTTCACAAGCAGGCACAGTACGAATCACACCATCCATCACCTCCGTCGAATTCGCTTGTCGATTCCTTCTGTCCCACGTGCGAAGGACATAATCGTTTTCCAGAATCATGGAAGCACGACGAGATATAGGTACAGAGTTCGATATGAACCCCACGCTACCATGCCTGATACTATTCCTCCTGCTCTCTTCTACTCCGTTCGGTGTTGCAGGGACAGCATTCGTGCAGAGAGCCTGTTCGTCCTGCACAAGCTCTGCAGCCTGCCAGGTGGCATGCAGCTATTGGAGGAGAAGCTGCCCGGCATGGTGTGTGCGGGCATCGCCCTGCTGCTCTCCACAGACAGCAATGACGTCTCAGCCAACTGCGTCGCCCTCCTCACCGCCCTCTCCGCTCCCTCCCACCCTGCCTTCACGCTCGCCTGGCTCGCGCGTCTAGACCACCCAGAAGCGCAGCAGGCGGGAGGTGCTGCCATGCGCGGGCTTGGATCGCAGGGCTGCGTGGCTGTGGGATCTCAGAACCCCCGTGCGAGCCACGCCATGCACACGCAGGGCAAGGCCCCCCTGGGCCTGCGCATGATGCTGTGCGAGGGGCTCAAGAAGACTCTGCTCGCGGCTGACTCCGCCCTGCAGCTCGCAGCCCTGCACCTCATCTCCCAACTCGCTCTCTCCTGTGCGCCCTCTCATGATGGCCCTGCCTCAGACGGACGGTCCAGATTCGACTGGGTTGCGAAGGAGACATGGGAGGAGGACTGGTGTAAGCAGGACGGTGTGCAGGGGGGCGATGGTGGGGGGATGGTGGATGAGCGTGGAGCAGCGGCGCTACAGGCGATGCTGGATGAGGGACTGGCAGAGCACGTGTTTGAGCTGCTCCGGTCCGCAGATAGTGGTGAGCAGCACTCTTGCCTTCCTCGCCCAACCAGTCACTGCCACTGTTACTGCCTGCTGATAACATACTCCAATGTGCCGCACTTTGTTTGCTTGCATCCCCACACCCGTCGCCCTGGTCATCCGCTGACACCCATCGTACTCTCACTCCCGTGCTCTGCGCTCGTGCATCGCAGGTCTAGTAGCAGACCCGTTGGTGCCGGCCGCCCTCTCATGCCTGCTGCACCTCGCAGCATCGCCTGGAGCTGCAGGGCAGGCGTTTGCACGGCGCTTTGTGTTTGGCTTTGACACGCTCTCATCGCTGCTGCACAACGCCATAGAGGCCAACGATTTCCACCTGCAGGCGCTCTCCATCTCCGTCTTCCTGCACGCCCTGCGCTCTGCGCGCGCCACCCCTAGGGATGCCAGTCAATTCCCTCCAGCAAGACTGCACGCGCTGGCGTCTGCTCTCGCAGAGGTGGTGCGGCGGTTCTGCGTGGATGCACGGGAGAGGAAGCGGTGGATGCTGGACCAGAACGAAGCCTTCTCCACCGCTTGCTTCGCCCTTGCTGTGCTCGCCTCGTGGCAGAGCATCGTAGGCGCAGAGAACATGCAGCTGCTGCGGTTGCTGGAGCAGTGTGTGGGTGATGGGGCGTCTATTCTGCCAGCCCTTCAGGACGTGCCCAGCACGGGTGGGTCACTCACAGGCACGGGCGCCAAACTCCAAGGGGCAGCTTCGGCAGCCGTCACTGCAGCTGCATCTGGCTCTGCAGGTGGGATGGATGAGGTGGCCCTGGCTGTTCTCACTTTCCTGCACGCCTGTGCTCAGCGCTTCCTGCACGCCCAGGCGAACTCAGTCAACTCAATGGCTCCTGCTGCCGCCACACCTGCTGCTGCTGCTCTGGCGTCGTCCCAGCAGGACGCGGGGCTGTTGGCGATGGTGGGGGGGTCGCAGGGCGCTCCAATGTTCCACAGCAGCCAGCAGGAGGGCGGGGGGAGGGGCTCAGCAAGCCTTGGTAGGACTCGCGGGGCGTACATGCGAGGGGCGACCGATAAGAATCAAGAGTGGGGTGCAAAGGCGCCCTCTCACACTTCCACAGCCCTGACGTGCTGCCTTGACGACATAGCCGCTGCTCTCATGGCTGCTGCCGACATGCACGTTGCTCCCTTCATGTTCTCCCTGCACCCACAGCCGCAGCCCCCGCCTGGGCACATGCACGCGCCCCATTCAGCAGCACCAGCGCCTTTCTCCGACCCTGCTGCCATTCTCTCCCGCGCATACGACGTGCTCAGTCACGTGCTAGCGTGCCCACTGCCCGCCCTCGCACCCATCGCCCGTCAGTTCGCAGCCAAGCTCGCCTCCAGCTGGACCCTCTCCCTCGTCTTCTCCTCCCTGCACGCCTTCCACCCGCCCGCTGCCTCCTCCCGTGCAACCCCATCCTGGCTGCCCCAGTCAGTCGCTCCTCCCCAGGCTCCAGAGGGCAGCAAGTGGGACGTGCTGCGCAGGGCAAGCTTGCGCTTCGCCGTGCTGCTGTCTACCGTGGCAGCAACAGGCGAGGAGGGGCAAGCGGTGGTGCAGTGGGTGGTGGGCGTGGCGGGGCTGGAGCGCATGCCGTGGGCTGTCAGTGACATGGTGCTGCTGCTGGCAGAGGGCAGGGGGGAACCGGATGCTGGCAGGATGGCAAGAGATATGCAGTGGCGCTACCAGGGGGGCGAGAGCAGGGAGGGGGGTGCTGGTGAGGAGGAGGAGGTGCAGGCGGTGCAGTGGGTGGTGCTGCTGATTCTGTACGCTGCTGTGCAGTTCGACGACAGGTAAGCTGCCTCATTCACAAATCTCCGTTCTGACCACACACGTGCACACATTCAGGTCCTTCCACCACCGCACACTCACCCATTTCACCTCTCTGTTTCTCCGCCCCTGTGCCTCTCCTACACCCATGGCATGTGTGCCTGTCCTGTGCGGAGCAGGCTGGTGGACTATGAGGACATGTTTGGCGCGCTGCAGAGCTTGGTGCTCTCCAACCGCATCCCACCACTCGGATCGCCACTCCTCCCCCTCCCCTCCCTCGCACCTTCCCCCCACAACCACCCCTCAGACGCCCACTCGCCCCCACCCGCCACCACCGCGCGCTCCTCCTTCTTCCTGCTCGTCTTCCTCTCGCTGCACGCGCTGCTGCGCCCCTGCTGCTCCACTGTGTCCTATGACGCACAGCACCGCCTCCTCTGCTTCCTGCACCGCCACGCTGCAGCGCTCTCCTTCCCCCTCACCGCCTGGCACCTGGCTCTACCGCACTGGATCCTGTTACAGGACGGTTTGGAGGAGCTGAGCCACAGCCTGGTCCACTCCTGGCTCTGCGCTGCTGCTGCCTCCCTGCCGCCTCCCTCTGCCTCAGGCCCCTCCCCCGGGACCAGCAATGCAGCAGTAGCTTCAGGGAGCCGCGGTGGCAGTTTAAGGAGTGTAGGTGAGAGTACAGGCGCTGGTGCTGCGCATGGTGAGACGCCAGAGCTAGATGCTCTCGGTAGCTTGCTCAGCCATGGCAGTGAGAGCAGCAATGCGAGCAGCCATGGAGTGGATGAGATGAGTGGCGACAAGGAAGAGGCAGGGAGGCGGTGTGCAAGAGTGGTGGCGGGGGTGGTGAGGGAGATGTGGCGGGCGAGGGGGGAGTGGCAGCAGCTGGCGCAGGTGACAGAGGCACTGGCGATCCTGGTGGACAGGCATCCGCACTTGAGTGCCCCACTGGAGCAAGGGGCGCTCTCATCCACGGTACGCCAGTGGCACCCGTTCTCCCTGTGCCTCAACAGCTGCTACCCTGGAGAGTTGTGCCTTGTCATTTCTCGTGATTCGTTCTTCTTGTGTTTCCTACAACACCATAGCCAAATGCCTCCCCTCTCTTCTGCTACCACAGACCCTTCTTGCTTCCTCCCTCCGTTTCTTGCCTCCCTTCACCCCCCTCCTCCCCCCTGTGCGTGCACCACCAGTACATAGAGGCCATGCTGCTGAGCGGCTCTAACCTACCGCCGCCTCTGCTGCTCGCCACCCTGCACCTGCTGGCGCGCCTGCTCTCCCACCTGCCCCCCAAGCCCCCTGTGCCTCCGCGCATGGGGGGGCGGTTGCAGTCACCGCCACAGCAGGCAACAGCGTGGGAACGCTTGGCACAGCAGGTGAGAGGAGATCTTGCTGTTTCACGTATGCGCCACCTTGTGCCCCATTTTTCTTATGAGGCACTTTGTCCTTGTGATTAAACTCTGTACTTGCATGCCTCCCATGGCGCCAATGCATCCCTCTCAGATCCTGATTGTGGTTGAGCCACTGTTGGAGTCTACTGCTGTCAGCAGCACTGTGGGCGCTGCTCCTCCCACTCTCTCACAACAGCAGCCGCAGCAGCAGCATTATAGCCAGGCATACAGGCAGGCACAAGTGCAGTGTGGTGATGGTGGCGCAGGGAGCGAGCAGGAAGAGGAGCGTGGCGAGAAGGAGCAGATGCTGGTGGGTGCGTTGAGTGTGATCAACGCCCTGCTGTGGCGCGCAACCACACTCTACACACCCAGTGGCGCTGATTTGTGCAGCCAACCCAACGAAATTAATGGAGCAAGATCAGGCAGCAGTCGTGCAGTGAGTGACGCACGGCTGATGGCAGTGGTGGAGGCAAACGAGGACGTGGTGAATGCGGCTGGCACCATCATGATGAGCTCGGCTCTTGTGGCCTTCACCGAGGGGTGCGTGCGTGCTGCTGCATGTGCCATCTGTGGGACCACTGGTGACTCCGAGGACACGCCAGCGGTGGCTGGTGGGGGGACGCAAGGGGGGGGATGTGGTGTGGGTGTGGTGCAGGCGCGAGGGAGTGAGGGAGCGTGGAAAGGCTATTCCAGCCGTGTGCTGCTCTCCTGCCTTACCTTCTTCAACCTGCGTGTTTCATGGTACGTGCGCCCCCGTCGCCCCCGTTACCACTGATGATGCATGCACCCAGCCATCTGTTCTAATTTCACAGCACTGACAATCATGCCCTCTCTGCTGCCTGCACCAACTGCCTGTCCTCCCGCCACAGGGTGCATGCACTGGAGGCTGCATCCATTCTCCCCTCGGGCATTCCACCTCTCAATCTCTCGCTGCGATTCTCACCTCCATCACCGCAACCAACAGCAGCACCAGCAGCCCTCCCAGCAGCAGCAGCTGAAAGCGCCACTATGGTTCCAGCCACAGTGTGTGCCAGTCAGGGCGACACAGCAGCCCCCATGAGGCAGGCGCAGCAGCAGGAGCGCACAACCGCGCCATGCTTGGCATCCGCTTGCGACCTGGCTGCCATTCTGCTCGCAGCAGCTGCAGGCCAGCTGCCTGCCACTGTGGCCGCACACAGCAGAGAGCAGGCAGTGGGAGGAGCAGCACGGCAAGGCTGTGCCCCTGGGAACAGCAGTGGTTGCGTCAAGGCCGATGGGGATGAGAGGAAGGGAGTGGAGAGTAGGTCATGGGCAGGGAGGGCGGGTGGCAGATGCGGGCACGCCAGCATGCAAGACGCGTTTGTGGCTGCTGATCTTGCCTCGTGCACCCTGCTCTCCTGCCTCTCCTCTCTCGCCCTCCCTGCAAATGCATCCCCAGCACATCGCCCTGCAGTACCCTTGGACCAAGGCGGCTCTGTTCCTTTTGCCCGGCCTGCCGTACCACCGCTGCTGCCTGCACCAGTGAACACCCCAGGTGAAAGCAACCTACGCTTGTCACAGCAGGAGCAGCAGGAGCGCCAGTACGACCTACCATCCTCTCAGCCCTCCCCATTGACCCCTCCCACTCCTGCTCCCCCCGCTATGCTCCCTTCCCTCCCTGCTGCTGTCTTCTGGCCTATCGCTGCTGCGCTGCAGCATGCTGCCTCGTGCCCCCACCCCACTGTGCGGCGCAACACGTGCCTCGCCCTCTCCCTGCTGCTGCGCTGCTTTGATCCAACCTCCGTTGCTCTCCCCCTGGCAGCCAGCCCCTGGACTCGCCTGCTGCTAGACGATGCCCTTGCCTCTATCACCGCAGCTGCTGCCGCCACTGCTGGACCCGCAGCAGCCGCTGCTGCACCAGATACAGCAGCGGTGCGAGCAGGTGAGAGCAGGCCTGCTGGGGAAGCAGCACAAGCCCAGTCGTCCTCCTCGTGCCCCTCGCCCACCCTGCTGGACCTCCTGCTCTCGCACAGCCTAGAAGCCCTCCACATCGCTGCCTCCTGCTTTCACCTCGCCCCACCCACCACCCCCCCTCGATGGCTCTCCCAAATCTTCCAACCTGCCCGGGTCTCTGCTCTCGTGGGCTCGCTCTGGCGAACCCGCCAGCTGTCTCTGCCCGCCATCGCCACGTGTCACAGGCTCATTGGTGCAGGCCTGCTACCTCGCTCTGTTCTACCCCAGCTTCTGGACCTCGTTCAGGTATGGGAGAGAGAGAAAGAGTGGGGGATGAAGGGGCGTGGGGGATGCAGGGGCGTGGGGGATGAAGGGGCGAGGGGATTGCAAGGGCCTGCGTTGTCTGTCTCAGCTCGTGCACACTCGCTCCACGCATACTGCCCATCCATGCACCACACTGACAGCTTCCTCCCCAACACACTCTCCCTGCAGGCACATGCCCGGCCACAGCCACAGCAGAGCACCGGCAGCAACACCTGCTCGTCCACACTTACTGCCCGTCCTGTGTGGCTGGCGGGTTGCCTTGTGCTCTGCAACCTCTCCATCCCAGCCGCTCTCTCCAATCCTTGTCTCGTAGACCCCTCGCTCCCCGCCACCATGTCACAGCAGTGCGCTGCGTTCCTTGCCCTGCACGCCAAGCTGCCTCGCTGCACGCAGTAGCCCGTGCTGCACTGCCTGGCTTGCCCTGCACCACTGTGGGACATGGAAACGTGATACAGGCATTGAGGAGCATTCAATGCGAGTGGCTTAAGTACAGCTGATGCTGCCATATCACCCGCCACCCGTTTGCCACGGGTGCTTTTCCTCGCGTGTGGTCGTGTTCGGAAATCTCATTGCTTTGCCAATGCCCCTTCGATTGAACCCCCACCAGAAGTTCGCCCACAATCAGCCAAGAACGAGGGCTCTTGGATATCCCCAGAGTAGCTCACTGTCCCCTTTGACCTCCATGAGGATAGGTAGGTGTCAGAATGAGAAAATGGATGATGCATTGTTGTTGGTTGGGGTACATATAGCTAACCCTAAGTTTTGTACCCCCTAAGACAAACCTCACTATAGGCTACAACATTTGACACACCCCCATAGCCTAAGTGAGGGGTGTCTAGCAGAACCAAACGAGTACGGTCACAAGACCAGTCCAAGAAACGAAGCTCAGGATGGATCACAACGTCACCACACAGTCTGAGCACAAACAACAGTGGCCACAAGGCCAGTCCAAGAAGTAACAGAGATATATAGAAAGCAAAGTAAACAGTACACTCAAGTCTAAGCAACACGAGAACCAGTGTCAACAAGGCCTAACTGCACACAGCACCTCTGGTGGTCACAAGGCGGAAGCGCCTTGGTGAAGATGTCTGCAGTGTTGGCCTCGGACTCCACAAACTCAAAGCGAGCCTGTCCACGCCTCTGCAACTCTCGCAGAAGAAAGTACCTGACGTGAATGTGCTTCACTCTGCTCTCCAGTCGTGGCTCTCGACAAAGGAGAATAGACGCCTTGTTGTCAGTGAACAAGGTCGGTGCAGAGCTCGGCCGCTCACCAAGGTCGGTGAGCAAGAAGGTCAACCAACGCAGCTCCTGTGCCGCCATGGCACCAGCGTAGATCTCAGCCTCAGCTGTAGAGGTCGAGACCGAAGAGGAGCGCGTGGACCGCCAGGAAACAGCTCCAGAACCCAGGCTGAAACAGTACCCCTGAGTAGACCTGTGAGTCTCAGCGTCGTCAGCGTAAGAGGAGTCACAGTGACCAGTAAGTACGACAGACTGCTGCCCTCCAAGAACTAGCCCCACGCCTGATGTCGTCGCTAGGTACTTCGCCACCCTCACAGCTGCTGTCCAGTGAACAGGACGGTGTCTCCCTGACGCAACAAAGCGCGCAAGAACGCTGAGAGGGAAGGCGAGGTCCGGGCGAGTACAAGTCATCAGGTACATGAGGCAACCCACAAGCTCTGCGTAGGGACCACTAGGCTCGAACGGCTCGTCAGGAAAGGGTCCAGTGAGTCTGTGGTCAACAGCAAGAGGTGTGCGCTGTACTGTGGAGTGCTGAAGCCCGAACCGCTGAAGGACCTGCTGCACCATGTGTGACTGTGAAAGTGTAATGGTGCGAGCAGCTCTGTCCCTGGTGATCTGCAGGCCAAGGTAGTGGCGCAGCTCACCAAGATCAGTGCAGGTGTGTCTCTTCTGCAGTTCAGACTTCACGTGTGCCAAAGCAACCCTGTCAGGGGTGGCGAAAACAAGGTCGTCAACGTAGACCAGAACAAAGAAAGGTGTGGGGCCACGACGAACGAACAGCGACGGGTCAGCAGAAGACGGCTGGAACCCAAGGTCAGACAGGGTAGAACGCAGGGTGTCGTGCCACTCACGAGGAGCCTGACGAAGACCGTAAACCGGTCGCCTCAGCCTCCACTGGGTCCCAGGAGGGAAAGAGCCAGTGAAGGCAGAGGGACGACGCAACCAGACCTCCTCGTGAAGACTGCCCTGAAGGAAAGCAGTAGAGAAGTCGAGGGAGTGTAACTCGTAGTCTCTCTGTGCTGCTACGTGTAGTAACACCCGAAGAGTGGTCATCTTCGGGGTGGGCGCGAAGGTCTGAAAGAAGTCAACTCCCTCGCGCTGACTGAAGCCTCTAGCCACGTAGCGCGCCTTGAAGACCGGAGGAGATCCCGGTGGCCGCTTCACCCTGTAGATCCACATGCCGTCGACTACGTTCGTCCCAGGGGGAGGAACCTCATCGACGTAGGTGCCTGTGGATCTGTAGGAGGCCATCTCTGCGTCCATGGCAGCTCTCCACTGAGAGGCCCAAGGCCCTGACACTGCCTCAGCGTAAGTGCGAGGAGTCGGAATGTCAAGGGCGTCGGGGTCACCCTCAGGGGCGAGGAGCATGGCACAGAGATGAGGGGAAGCGGCCGCCAGGAACTCTAGCTCAAACTGCCTGTCCTCTAGGGCGTCACAGCCAAGGGCAGACACACCCCCGACGGCCAGAGGACTGGAAGGAGGAGCAGCCACAAGAGCGGTGGCGAAGTCAAGGCGGCGGGTAGAGGCAAACTCAGTGACTGCGGCAGTAAGAGCAGACACAGAGGACACAGAGGCACGAGGGTGGGTAACAAGAGAGGCGAGAACACGAGAGAGAACAGGACGGTACGTGCGGTAGTAGTCAGTGACAGGAGAAGGAAGCGACACAGTGAGGGCCGACTCAGGAGGAGACGGAAGCACAGACGGAGACGGACGAGGTGGACGAGAACAAAGGAAGGCTGTACGAAGGTCAGTGAAGGGAACAGGAGACGAGGGACGAGCACGAGGGGAGCGACGAGAGGCCCAAGTCTGAGAAGGAGGAGGAGACAACGAAGACTGAGAACGAGGGAAAACAGCGGGAGAGGGGTCAGGAGGAGGAAGCGGAGGACCAGAGACAGGAGGAGAGGGGGAGGAGGAAGGAGAGGGAGAGGGGAGACCAAGGGTCCGAAGACCCGAGACAGGAGGAGGAGACGGCAGCAGCTGCTGCTGCTGCTGCTGCTGCGGCTGCTGCTGCTCCAGCGGCTGCTGCCCCTGCTGCTGCTCCTGCTGCTGCTCCTGCTGCTGTCGCTCCTGCTCCTCGAGCCGCTGCAACTCTCTCTCCTCTCTCTCCAACTCCAGCTGCTCCTCACGAGCACGGCGAACACGAGCCTGGAACCTGGTCGGATAGGGGTGGGGGGAAGGAGTAGTGTCCGGGGCAGCGGCAGCCCCAGAGTCGACCTCCGAAGCACCAAGCACACCACCCCCAGAGGCAGCACTAACACCAGCTCCAGACCCAGGCTCTCCAGAAACCGAAGGGACACCCTCACCCCCAGACGCAGCACCCCCAGACTCCGCACCAGCACCCCCAGACTCCGCACGACCAGTACCAGCCCCCGGAAGACAAGAGTCCTCTGCAACCCGCGGCTCAGCTCCAACTCCAGCACCCCCAGAACCAGAGACCTGTACAGGGACAGTCGCAGGACCAACCTCCCGAGAGGGAGCACCTGCAGGAGGCGGCGAGGAAGACTGTGGGGAGGGAGGCTGTACAGGGGGGGCTACCGAAGGGGGAGGGCTAGCCTGAGACACACCAGACGGGGCTGGACCAGGGGGGGGAGGCTGTACCGGGGGAGCAGGCGGGGGAGCGGCGGTCAGGAAGAGAGGGGGGGGAGGGACCGGGAGACCTCGACTGGGGTACCTGACGTAGTAGGGGGTGGACTCCTCGAAACGGACGTCACGGGAGTCAAAGAACCGGTGAGAGGGAGGGTGGTAAAAGGTGAAGTCAGAGGAGTCCTCAGGGAAACCAAGGAAGACACAAGGAACGGCGCGAGGCGAGAGCTTGTCCGCGGAGGTGTCGCGGACAAGAGCCAAGCACCCCCAGACACGAAACCTCGACGCGACACCAGGGGACCCTGTCCAAAGACTGGTCGGTGAAGCCTCCGGCCGAGAGACGCGTGGCCAGAGGTTCAGCTGGTGCGCGGCGTACCTGACCGCGTATGGCCACAGGAAATGGGGGGCACGGGCGTGAGTCAAGGAGGTGCGGGCAATCTCCATGACCAGGCCTATGCGACGCTCAGCAACCCCATTCTGCTGTGGGGACTCCGGAAGCGTCCAGGACTGACGAATGCCCTGTTCGCGACAGAATCCAGCGAGAATGCCGGAGCGAAACTCGCCCCCGCGGTCGGAGTGGAGACAGCTGACACGACGACCACGAGTGTCCTGGGTGGTAAGCAACCACCTGATCAGCGTAGAAGTCACCTCAGACTTCCTCGCCAGGGGGAACACTGTGGTGTAGCGGGAGTAGTCGTCAACGACCACCAAAAAGAAACGCTCACGCTCAGGGCCAGGGCGAGGAGAGGGGCCCCAGACGTCCAAGTGCAGCGTCTCAAAAGGCTCGGTGGCCGGACGAAGGAAGGAGGAGTGAGGGGTGGCGCGCAGCCTACCCTCGACGCAAGGACCGCACGGTGGTGCAAGGGACGGCGGCAGCGACGGCAAGACACGCGGGAGACCTAAGACAAGACGCTGACGAGACATAGCGCGAAGACGAGGAGGAGAAGGGTGCCCCAGCCGGTGGTGCCACAAAACGGTGGGGTGGGCAAGCGACCGACAGGAGCACGACGCAGCGACCGGACTAGACGGAGGAACCTGACAAGACACAGCTACCTGGGGGGACGGAGCAACCTGGTGAGACGCGAGGACTCGAACGGGGGGCAAAACAGGGGCCGGGGGCAGGAGGGGCGGCTGTGTCTCGACGAACCTGGTGAGCAACGCTGTCATCCAGGATCAGTGGGTTGACACCTTTACCCCTGGAGGACAGCGTGTGGCGATCTGCACGTGCTCCAGGACCGGCCGTCACCTGGCTACGTTTACCCGTCGGCCGGGGTCGAGTCTCTACACACTGACCACTGCGTCTCCTCAGGTCGCTGCTGTCGGTCAGGTGTCCGCGTCAGGTCTGGTGGCCCACGCCTGTGAGTGTCGTTCCCTGTCGCACCAGACTCTTCTCTGGCACCACCGCCTGGGTCACCCCTCCTTGCCACGCCTCCGTGGCATGCACCGTCGCCGCCTTGTGTCTGGTCTTCCCAGGTCCCTCCCTCCCCTCCCTGCCTCGCCTGCGCCGCCTTGCCTTCCTTGCGTCGAGGGGCGGCAGCGCGCCGCTCCTCACTCCTCCTCGTTCCCCCCGACAGAGGCTCCTCTGCAGACCCTCCACCTGGACGTGTGGGGCCCAGCCCGCGTTCGTGGCCAGGGCGGTGAGCGGTACTTTTTGCTGGTTGTCGACGACTACTCGCGTTACACCACGGTCTTCCCCTTGCGCACCAAGGGTGAGGTCCCTGCTGTTCTGATCCCTTGGATCCGCACAGTTCGTCTCCAGCTCCGCCGCCGTTTCCGGACGGATCTTCCTGTCCTGCGTCTGCACTCTGACAGAGGTGGTGAGTTTTCCTCCGATCTCTTGAGGACCTTCTGTCAGGCGGAGGGCATCGAGCAGACCTTCACGCTTCCGGACTCCCCACAGCAGAATGGGGTTGCTGAGCGCCGCATTGGCCTGGTCATGGAGGTCGCTCGTACCTCCTTGGTCCACGCGGCGGCTCCCCATTTTCTGTGGCCGTTTGCTGTCCGGTACGCCGCGCATCAGCTCAACCTCTGGCCCCGTGTCTCCTTGCCGGAGACCTCGCCCACACTGCGTTGGACGGGGGAGGTTGGCGATGCGTCGCGCTTCCGGGTGTGGGGTGCTCGTGCCCTTGTCCGCGATACGTCCGCGGACAAGCTCTCCTCCCGCACACTTCCCTGTGTCTTCCTTGGCTTTGTCCCTGACGCGCCGGGCTGGCAGTTTTACCACCCCACCTCGCGCCGGGTCTTCGCCTCTCAGGACGTCACCTTTGACGAGTCGGTCCCTTTTTACCGTCTCTTCCCCTACCGCACTGCCCCCCTCCCTCCCCCGCCGCTTTTCCTTGCTCCTGGTCCCCCTCCGGTAGACCCCCTTCCCCCTCAGGGTCCTGCTCCTTCAGGTGTCTCTCAGGTAGACCCTCCTCCCGTCGCTGAGCCTGTCGAGGTCACAGGTGACTCAGGTGCTGCTGCAGGTGGTGCTGCTGGGAGTGCTGAGCCTGCGGGTGCTGAGCCTGCGGGTGCTGGGCCTGGGAGTGCTGGGACTGCGGGTGCTGGAGCTGAGGGTACTGTGCCTGGGAGTTCGGCGCCTGGGGGTGCTGAGCCTGGGGGTGCTACGACTGGGGGTGCTGAGCCTGCGTGTACGGAGTCTGGGGGTGCTGAGCCTGGGGGTACTGCGCCTGAGGGTACTGAGCCTGGGGGTGCTGCTGCTGAGCCTACGGAGCCTGGGGTTGCTGCGTCTGGGGGTGCTCTTCCTGGCGGTACTGGAGCCGCTGGAGCTGACGGTTCTGGACACGGTGGTCCTGCTGGTTCTGGAGGTGCTGGCGAGGGGAGGTCTGACGCTGCTGGGGCCTCTGGTGCTGACGTCGCCGACTCGGGGGGTGCTGCGGCGGAGGGTGCTGGTCCAGGTGCTTCTGGTGCTTTGGGTGCTGGAGGTGCTGGCGGAGCTCCGCCGTCGCGCCTGTTCTTCGCTCCTCCGTCGCCGTCGGCTTTGCCGCCGCCTGACACGGTGCTTCGCCAGGTTCTTTCCCTCCCGTCTTCCACTGGCCTTCCCCTTCAGCCTGGCTCCCCCCTCCCTGCTCCTGTGCCTTATACTGCACAGCCGGACTCGCTTACGGAGCGTCGTGAGCCTGCGTCTCGTCCTGCCTCGCCTGTTCGCGCTGCTCGCACTGCTCGCACTGGTCCCACTAGCCGTCGTGTCGCGCGTCCGCGTCCTCCTCCTGTTCCTGGCACGCACATTATGGCACTTCGTCCTTCCACTGGTCCACAGCGTGTCCCCCTACCGTCTCCTCCTGCGTCTTCTCTTCCTGACGTTCCCGACCCTGAGTCTGACAGTGTTCGTGCTGCCCACCCTACTGTCACGCGTCTTCTCGCCACTGTTGTCACTGACCCGTCGTTTGAGTCTTCTGCTGCGTCTGCCCTGGTCGCTGAGCTTGTCGACTTTGCTGCTGCCTGTCGCCTCGACTACGCCGCCAGTCTTGTTGCTGGGTCTGAGTCTGTATGTCCTCCGTCCGTCGGGGGTGAGTGTGCTCTTGGCACGGACGTCCTTGAGGACAGGCAGGAGGACTTTGACTCTCTCGCGGCTGCTGTACCTCATCTCGTGGCCTGGTTGCTTGCCCCTGAGGGAGACCCGGATGCACTAGACATCCCTACTCCGCGCACTTACGCAGAGGCGATCTCGGGTCCCTACTCCTCTCAGTGGCAGACAGCCATGGACGCAGAGATGGCATCCTGGAAGTCCACAGGCACCTACGTCGACGAGGTTCCCCCTCCTGGGGCGAACATCGTCGATGGCATGTGGATTTTCAGGGTGAAGCGGCCGCCAGGTTCTCCCCCTGTCTTCAAGGCTCGTTACGTTGCTAGAGGCTTCAGTCAGCGTCAGGGGGTCGACTTCTTCCAGACCTTCTCCCCCACCCCGAAGATGACCACTCTTCGGGTTCTGCTGCACGTTGCTGCTCAGCGTGACTACGAGCTTCACTCTCTTGACTTCAGCACAGCGTTCCTGCAGGGCAGCCTGCACGAGGAGATCTGGCTGCGCCGCCCACCTGGCTTTACTGGGTCGTTTCCTCCTGGTACCCAGTGGAGCCTCCGCCGGCCAGTCTACGGTCTCCGCCAGGCGCCACGTGAGTGGCACGACACACTGAGGACTACACTTGCGGCTCTTGGGTTCGCGCCGTCTACTGCTGACCCGTCGCTGTTTCTGCGCACAGACACGTCACTGCCGCCGTTCTACATTCTCGTGTACGTCGACGACTTGGTCTTTGCTACTGCTGACACTGAGGCACTCGCTCGTGTGAAGTCGGAGCTGCAGAAGAGACACACCTGCACTGACCTGGGTGAAGATCACCCGGGACAGAGCTGCTACCTTGGCTTGCAGATCACCCGGGACAGAGCTCGCCGCACCATCACCCTGACTCAGTCACACATGGTGCAGCAGGTCCTTCAGCGCTTCGGCTTCCAGTTCTCCTCACCACAGGCCACACCTCTGGCTACCAGCCACTCGCTCTCAGCTCCACCTTCGGACGAGTCCGTAGAGCCGAGTGGCCCGTACCCAGAGCTTGTAGGCTGCCTCATGTACCTGATGACTTGCACGCGACCTGACCTCGCGTACCCACTTAGCATCCTTGCTCGTTACGTTGCGCCTGGGAGACACAGGCGAGAGCACTGGGAGGCTGCTAAGAGGGTGCTGCGTTACTTGTGCAGTACATCAGGCATGGGGCTGGTGCTTGGAGGACGCGACAGAGTTGTCCTCACTGGTCACTCGGACGCTTCTTGGGTGGACGACCTGGCTACGCAGCGGTCGTCACAGGGTTACACCTTCAGCCTTGGCTCTGGTTCTGTCTCGTGGCGGTCCACCCGCTCTTCTTCTGTTCTCGGCTCTAGTTGTGAGGCTGAGATCTACGCCACAGCCATGGCTGCACAGGAGTTACGCTGGCTCACCTACCTGCTGACTGACTTGGGAGAGCGGCCTAGTTCTCCTCCAGTTCTGTACGGTGACAACAAGGCGGCTCTTGCCTTGTGTCAGGAGCACAGACTGGAGCACAGGACGAAGCACATTGCTCTTCGCTACTTTCTTGCTCGAGAGCTTCAGCAGCGCGGTCAGCTTCGGCTTGTGTACGTGGACTCGAAGGCCAACACTGCTGATATCTTCACCAAGGCGCTCCCGCCTAGTGATCATCAGCGGCACTGTACTTCTTTAGGCCTTGTGTCCACGTTTCCTCACTTGCTCACTGCTTGACATTCTTTGTACTGTACTTTATATATATCTTGTTGCTTGCTTGCTAGGTTTTGATCACTGTGTTGCTTGTCTTGTACTATATCTAGCACTGCATGTGAACTGGCCTTGTGGCCTTTGTTTGTGCTCGGAGTGTGGTGACGTTGTGATCCACCCTGGGCTTGTTTTTGCTTTGCTGGACTGGTCTTGTGACCCTTTGCTCTCCCCCACTTTGCCTATGGGGGTGTGTTAAGTTGTAATGTGTTATTTATATGTAGGTAGGCTGTAGTGGGGTAGCCAATACAGGGTACAAACCCAACTAGGGTTAGCTACTTGTACCCAACTGTTTCTTTCAATGCATCATTCTTGCCTAGTTCTATTAACATAGTTGCGTGTACCGACTCGCATTTTTGCTCGCGTGTCGTTTAGCGAGCCGACTCCACTGGGAACAATTAGGGCAGCCAAAATAACTAAAAATCATAGAGAACGTGGATGCATTTTCGGGATGGATCAACCCTAAAAACGAAAAACTTCCTGGTATTTAGGGTTGATGCCTCCCGAGTCGCATCCGTTTCCGAGTGGGTAATAAATATTTTTTCTGTGCGTTTACTATTGGATAGGTGATATGTATTCCCCATAATATAATATGTAGCGCCCGGTAGCGCTACCGACTGAGTCAGCACGCTGCCCGCGTGCAAAAAAAATAAACCCCATGGCTTACGGCATGCCATTCGGGAGCCTCAACCCTAAAATTTTAGGGTTGAGGCTCCCTCGGATGGCATGCCCCCGACTGGGATTTATTTTTTTTCTTGCCCGCGCTGACTCATTGCACTGCCTGCTGACGTAGGCAGTGCAATATATATTCCAGAATATAACATGTTATACGTACTCACGATCTGACACGCCGAATTTTACTACCAGAAGAAGGCGACGCGCGCGTTGTAGTAGACGGAGGTCTAAAACCCAAACAAAATAAAATTAATACAGTTTTCGGTTCTGCTCGCAAATCTCTTTTACTTACGGTTCAGCGTAATCGCTTAGTCGTTTAGGCAGCTCTGGGTCGAAATCTTACGGTCGAGATTTACCGGCCCTACATTGATCACCCTTCTGACACTGTTCGGCCCCTGGTTGATCTTTTCCCTTTTTAGGTGGCTTTGAGGTGTTCTGGCAGCCCACATGTAGCAGAGATGCGGCGCGAGCGTGACGTTGTTCTGCGAGGGCAGCAAGATTCTGCTCATATTGGGACGAAGCCACTCCGACCGTTGGATCAATTCGCAGAAAGCACTGTTCTGCGATTGCCATAAGGGTGCAATTTACGTTGGGAAACTATATTCCAGATCCTTACTTTCAGATTTCTCTCATATTTACCCCTAGGTTTACCCAAAAAGTCCAGCTTTGCGGAATTCTGCTCACGCGAGGCCCAAAGTATGTTCAAAACTGGTCCTGCTGGGGCCAAAATTTCGACACGTGTCCATTTCGTACCATTTTTTTTTTACGGGGCAAACAAAACATAATACCCCTAGGGAAACAGGACACATTTCGGGAGGGATCAACCCTAAACACCGGGCGGGTTCCCGTGTTTAGGGTTGATCCCTCCCGAAATGTGTCCCGTTTCCCTAGGGGTATTATATTTTTTGTGCCCCGTCAAAAATTGTTGGTGTGAAGTAGACACGTGTCGAGATTTAAACCCCGCAGGACCAGTTTTGAACATAATTTGGGCCTCGCGTGAGCCAAATCCCAGAAAGTGGGACTTTTTGAGTAAACTTGCGGGTAAATATGAGAGAAATCTGAAAGTAAGGATCTGGGATATAGTTTCCCATTTACGTTTGACTCGTCACATTCTCGAAGTTTCAACAGAAATCAGCGCCTTGGGAGTTCCATTCAACAAAAACTGCAGAATCAACAGATGACCTGGCGGTAAGCGGGAAACTGTTGTACGTGTGGCTCGCGCGCACATCGTTATCCACTCTTGAGAAGCCACTCGCTACAAAGGTGACTCGCGATAATCATTTCCCGTGCAGAGAATCAAAACTGCACTAAATCTGTTGTTCATATGGAAATTTAGCAAGAATAATGAGACATTCCGCATCCGCAAATTGTCTCTTTCAAAACTGCTTTCGTCTGTCACCAAACGCGCTTAAGGGCGTGTGCACTAGGGGTTCGAACTTCTGTCTAAGTTCGAACTTTTAGCGAGGTTCTACTCGGTACGGTACTAATAAGAGACGTTTTGTCACGGTTCAAAGCGGTGAAAGTTCGAACTTTCACAAATTTCGCCCTAAGTGCACACGCCCTAAGCTGCTGATGGGGGCTACGGCCTTGTTCGATAGCTTCACAGTCCAGGGGAACCACAGCCCTTTCACTGTGTTGCGTGGCTCGGTAAAGGCTCGGCAGCTGAGAACAGGGGCTTTAAATATTGCTGTAGGTTAGGGTTAACCAGACCACAAACCTAACTAGGTTCAGTATACCTACCAATTTGGTGTGGTAATTTTCACTGCGAACCGCGGTCAAAGCACTATTGCCAGCCAGTCAAGCAACAGTGCTTCACGGGCAAAAACTACTGAGTTTCCGCTGGCTGCACCAACGGCAGTCTCCCGTTTCGACTTGGCAGATGGTTCAACTGGGGCAAAACTCTGGGTAAAAAGAAGTTACCCCCATTCTTTTCCTATCCAACGAGGGTTGTCTCGCGACAAGGAACACTCCCCGTTCATCTGTCCTTAGGGGTTATTTCTGGTTTTTGTTAACCCTTTTCGGGGGCTCACCATGACCCCGAGGGGTAGCAGCTTTTTGCCAATCGGGCTGTGGGTTAGAGATTGCAGCCGCCAATAGTGCGCGTTTCGTCTGGTAGTGCCTTTAATGCCAAGCTCTGTAGTCCTTTGTTTTGCATGGGGTTGTACGCGGTTTTGACTGTAAGGGCTTTGTTTGTTTGCCCAGCTGTCGAATCTGAACAATTTTCAAGAAAGATTGTGTGCAAGGCAAGTTGAATATGGCGTGTAGTGGCCCTAGGTTCGGAAAGCCTAGGGCCGACTCGGACATTCTGTGGTGTGGCTGTACTTCTCAACAAAGTGCAATCGAACAAGGCCTACGTTCTCGTTCAACAAAAGCGGATCAGCATTCGAAACCAAGTAGTATTGCGCTCAACTCCTCAAACCCACTGACACTGGCCTTGTTCGATTGCACTGCATTCTTTTGTACAGCCCTACCATAGTTTTGCCGAGTCGGCCTAGGGTTTCCGAACCTGGGGTCACTACCTTCCAGATGCAACTTGACTAGGTTTAAAGTTTTGACATCTGCCCGAACAGCCCAAGTCGCAACAGTCAGAACCGCGTAGTTAACGGATAAAACAAGCGTACACAGTGCGCAATTTAATTGATCTTAGCAAAATCAGATACGAAAGAACGTGACACAAAATTCCAAAATAACACGTGTTGAACTTACTGTTCGGTAATTAATAGATGAGCATTTCAAATCCTAGTGTACCCTCGACCACAAACGCGACCAAAAAAATCAAAAATGAACTGCTTTCGGGGGAAATTGTACACCCGAAGTTTCCGGGTACAAATTCTATTAGACCATTTCTGCCCGAAATGTTTACAACTTCACAGTGACTGTCGTTCTTGCTGCCAGCGGAAACCAAGTATTTTTTGCCCGGTGAGTACTGTTGCTTGACCAGTCGGCAACAGTGTTTGGACCGCGGTTGTAAGGATTTACAAATCCTTACTGAGGCGCTCGATAGCGAGGCCATCCCGAGGGCCACGCGACCAACTGGTTCGGCCTACAATTTCGCATCCCAACCTCACCGAGCCGCCTCCGCACCAATCGCGACACTTCGCGAGCCAACTCTACCACACCATCCTCGCCTAGCTAGGTTTTCCCCTATTTAGGCCTCGCTACTTCATTGTTCAGGCATTCGGTAGTTCAACATTCTCGTTATTCGATATCTGCGCACTCTGACAAGTTCATTCATAACACCTGGTATCAGAGCTACTTTCCTAGCCTACCCCGTTTTTTAGAGTGTATTACCCCTCGGGGGGGGGACGAGTAAGGATGCCTTGGGGTCCAGGAGTTGCGTAGGCCGGCCAAGAGAACTCGTTAGTTGCTCTTCGCGGCCATGGTTTTACGGGGCACTCCTTCGGCACCGCCAGATCCTTAGCTCGAACGGTCGCGATCGACCGTGGCCTCCCTCCCCCCGGGCAACGGACAGCTGGAGCTGTCGCGACTCTGAACGTGAGTTACTATTTCCGCTGCGGTTTTAACGACGATTTCGAAACTGTGAGGCAGCTGGCGTCAGCGGATCTGCGTCGGCACCTGCACGAAGATTTCGGAAGTCGTCACGATGTGTGGCAGTTGACGCCGTCGGACCCGAGTCAACAACTGCTGCGACAACTTCGGAGTCCGTCCCATGCGGCAAGTGACAACGGTGGCTCGTCGTCATCATGCGCGCGCGACTCACGGAGTGTGGCTCGGCAGCTGGCGACAAGGAACGTGCGTCACTGTGGCGAAAATTTCGGAGCTTCTGTTGAAGAAAACGTCGGCTGGGGAACTCGCCAGGCGCAAAAGGA
This sequence comes from Closterium sp. Yama58-4, assembly GCA_947470075.1. Classification (NCBI taxonomy): domain Eukaryota; kingdom Viridiplantae; phylum Streptophyta; class Zygnematophyceae; order Desmidiales; family Closteriaceae; genus Closterium; species Closterium sp. Yama58-4. The sequence goes on along the minus strand of CANIUD010000852.1, from coordinate 371,559 downwards.
GTTTGCGTCCGAAAATGTCGGTGGCGAGGAGAGACGACACAAGACTGCCCGACTTCGCGGGAGTTAACTGCCGTCCCGCCCGACCTGTTAAGTGCGGCAGCTTTTACTGCATTGGCGGGCGCGTCATCAACAAATTCGGCAGGAGTGCTCGTGGACAGACGGGACTTCATACCTGCTGACGCTTACGGGCTGCAACGGAAAACGCGATGGCTAAACCGCACTTACGAGGAGTGGGACGCAGGCGACGAGGGAAATCGGGGCAGGTACACCTCGAAAGAACTCGTGCGACGCTGCGTGCCTGGTGTTGTTGCAAGCTGGCCGGCAGTATCGAGAACAGTTTCCCCTGACCAAGGATGTTGTTTTCGGGGACAGCTGCTGACAACCCACGGTTAAACGGTGTCCAAGGTACCGCCCGATAATTTCGGAGGGGTCGGTACAGGCTGCCGGGACACGCGAGAAGAAACGGCCCAACGGCTAAGCGGGGGTTGAAGAACGTTGCGGGGGCAGATTAAAAGCCGGTGGAATCGCTCTGCGGCCCTACTTCGCCCGAACCTCACCATCCCCACCAAGTCCTGGTTCTGACTCATGCAGTCAACCTACTTGGCCGAATAACGGGGGTGAACACGTGGCCTACCCTGCGCTGGTTAAAGGTACCGGGTTTGGTGCCCGTTCGACAGCTATACAGAAAAAATACAAAAGAAAAAAAAGTGGAGCTCGCGGCACTGTTCTACTCCGACAAAAGCGGGCTGGGTGAACGGCACGCGAAAAAGTCGGGGAGCTGCGAAGAAGAAATGGTGCAGTCTACAGGTTTCTCCTGACCCGGGCGTCTACACGAATCGACGGCGCGGCGGCGAAGCTGAGACCGGGAAGCTGTGGATTTTACGTGACGTGATAGGCACGGCGGGCTGCAAAACGGTTGGGCGACAGTTTCCTTTTAACTAAGGCTGCCCCGACTCCGATAGTTTTTGCCTCTCCACCGTGGCCGAGTTCGCGTGGGCAACAACGACGATACCCCATCCGACAAAAGCGGACGCTGGGTGAACGGCGGGAAGCGGAATTGTCGGGGGGTGAATACAAAAAAAATTGATGACGGAAGGGAAAGTTGTGGGTGATCCAGCAGATCACTTGAGTGATAGGTTGAGCCCGTGCACCAATCTACCGCGAATTTCGGAGTCTATTCGGTAGACCCCCGAAAGGGTTTGATATCGTTACATGGAGGCGCGGCGAGCGGTACATTGCCAAGGATACCTGGGATTCGCTAAGTAGTCCGGCGGGTACGAAGATGGGTGAACATCGGAGTACCAGGGAAAAAACGGCGGAAACGTCGGGGCTATACGGCGGAGAATAACTTCGGGACTGCAGCCTCAACCACGATTTTCGGGGTTATCTTCCTACGAAAAAAAAAGGAGTTGAAGCTGAGGGTGTTTTCTTCGTTTCTTGGAGTGCGGTTGATACCTAGGACCCACGGGTGTTTAAACGTACACCGCGGGAAATTCTTCAGGGAGCGTGGGAGCAGCCGAGGCTTCGGGATTTACCTGCCGGTGACGCGCGATGAGGTGAAACATCGCAAAGCGCCAGTGGGAGTTTGCGTGGTTTTCAGTTAAGCGACATCGACGGGAGCAGTTTCGACGACGGGGTCAACGGCGTTGATGCCTCTAGGTTCCGTGAAATTCGGTCTCGGAAGACCCAGGGCAGTCCCCGGTTCTCGATTTAACCCACATGCTGGGGTCGGGTAACCGAAGGAAACTGATGGTGACCGGGTGGGCGGCTATAGCACGTCTGAGATTTTCGGAGGAGAACTGCACCTAGACCTGTGGATTTACGGGGCTACTTCTCGAGCGACGATTTCGGAGTTTGACGAAGGACTTCACGGTTTTACGGCGAAAGCGCGGCAATTTTGTGGCAGTACTTTCGAAGTTTGGTTACACGCGCGCGAAATTTACGCAGGGCAACGGCGCGGGAACTACACGGACTTTTCAAGGGGTACGAACGACTTACGACGAACTGGAGAAGGCGGCGGCAACAGTGACGGGGGGGGAGAGACAGCTGCAAATTTTCATCCCTGCCCACGAACTCTCGGCGGATTACGACAAAATTCTTGGAGAATCCATCCCAACTCTGCTTCCAACAACTCGCCATCGACCCGCCCACGACAAACATATTTAATTTCAGCCACGTCAGGTGCTGCCAGCTGCAACTGCTGCGGATGCTGCATGATTCTGGCGATGTGAAGACAAAAAGCTTCAGTTCGAGTACTCGGCAATTTCGGTTTCGGTTTCTGGTCTACTTTCGCTGGTTCGCCCTTGACGACTTTTGGGCACGTAATTCCTGGTTTCGACATCGACATTTCCACACCGACGCATTTTCACTTGGGTTCCTTCCATCAACGGCTTCCTTCGTGGGACTTAACACCCGGTTTTGTTTGTTTTCATCTCGGCGCAGCTGCTGGAACTTTTATGTAGTGTTTTCTTGGAGTGGGGGAGAAAGTGCTTCGCACTGTTCTTTCCTTGGCGTTTTCTTGGTCCTTTTCTGACTTTGTCAGGTTGCGACAGCACGACGGACGACCGCGAGTCGGATCTACAGCATATGCATATACGACTCACAATCCAACTTTCATTACAATTGAGGTCACTTCATCTTCGACCGTCAGATCGAAATCTGACAACATCAACGGCCGACATTCCAACCTTTTCAACAATATTGTCTGGGGCATTTCAGCCGTCGGATTCAGCTGAAGTGAAGATCAACGGCATCCTCGCTACTGGGTGACCCTTTTCAGTACAGGGCTGCCTTATTTAGGAGGTGGGAGAGTGTAAGGATTTACAAATCCTTACTGAGGCGCTCGATAGCGAGGCCATCCCGAGGGCCACGCGACCAACTGGTTCGGCCTACAATTTCGCATCCCAACCTCACCGAGCCGCCTCCGCACCAATCGCGACACTTCGCGAGCCAACTCTACCACACCATCCCCGCCTAGCTAGGTTTTCCCCTATTTAGGCCTCGCTACTTCATTGTTCAGGCATTCGGTAGTTCAACATTCTCGTTATTCGATATCTGCGCACTCTGACAAGTTCATTCATAACAGCGGTCCGCTGCGAAAATTACCACACCAGATTCGTAGGTGTACCGAACGTACTTTTGGTTCTGGTTTGGATCTGCCTAACCTCTCGTAGGGTTTAAAGCCCACGTTCACAGCTGCCTTTACCGAGCCACGCAACACAGTGAAACGGCTGTGGTTCCCCTGGACTGCAAAGCTATCGAACAAGGCCACTGTCAAAAGGCGCTCCAGGTTCTCAACCTCATGAGCGAAGTAACCACCTCGTCGGAACTCGGACGAAACGTTTTGCCTTGCCAAGAAACCAATTCGCCCACTCCCATCCCGCTTTCGCCACAGCCGCAATTTTCCAGCCCCCTCGCACTTTCCCTCCCAACTTTCGTTGGTCGTCACGCCACCTCCTCACTTGTGCGACTTCTTCTCACGCCGTTGAGCTTTCCGTCAGCCAGCCGTGCTTCTCCCCTCAGCACCTCCTTGCCTCAAGCAACCTGCTCTCATTTTTCTCCTCGTTCGCCTCGTCCTTCTTGCCAAGCGGTAGCAAAGCAGGGTCGCCGCTGCTATGATCACTCATTTCTGCTGCTCGCTTCTCACTTAGCACCTGTATCCGGCGACGCAAGCCCTCCTGCTGCTCCATGTGCGGCCCACCAGAAACGGCGTTTATTTCTTCAACTCACACGCTCTTGCAATCTATGCCTACTCCAATCGCTCCTATTTCGGCAACGCCACCAATTCTGCAAAGCCACCAATTTCCGAATCGCCCGTTCAATGAGTTCCCCAGCAATGCGTTCCTATCAACTCGCCGGACGCCAAGCAGTGAGCATCAACTTCGCCATGCCTCGTCCCGTCGACGCGGATTCGAGACGGCGGCGCGCCTGATGGCGCCAATTCCGCGCTGGTGGTGAGTGACCGGGAGACGCTTTTCGGGGAGCGAGTAGGCGTCGGCCGCGTAGAGCAGCGGCCAGCAGTCCGTTTCGTGCCGCTTCGACTCGGTTCTTTCCGCGCTGCCAATAGCCTTTCCTCTCTTCCATTTTTCTCCCGCTCTCTCCCTCTCTCCCGCTCTCCCGTCTCTCCCGTTCTCTCCCTCTCGGCCGAGCGACTCGCGGACCGTCGCCGCTGCTCGCAACGCCGCTGCTCGCAACGCCGCTGCTCGCAACGCCGCTGCTCGCAACGCCGCTGCTCGCAACGCCGCTACTCGCAACGTCGCTGCTCGCCACCCGACCCGACGGTTGTGGCGGTCGCCGGCGATTCGCGAGGAGCTGTTCCAAGCTGATGGTTTCCGTCAACGCCGCGAACGACGACCTGGACCGTCCGCGCGCGACGCGATGCGACAGTCCGTGCGCGACGAGATGCGATGGAGTGAGCGAGAAACACCGTGCAGGCGACGGCAACGCGCGACTGGTGATGCGCGCGACGGAGTCGGCGATACCCGCCGGCGAACGAGGTTCGAGCAGCTCTCTCGCGACGAGCCTTGGCTTCTCGCGGCGTGACATGCGATTGGTTGGTGCTTGATAGGGGAGCGAGCGGGTGGGGAATGGCGGATAGCGCAGCGAGGAGGTGATGTTGCTGGGCTGAGCAGAGTGGGCTGTGACGACCTGCAGCGCCGTGCGATGGATTGGCGAGGAAACCAGGACGGGCGAACAAATGTTGCCAACGAGGTACGTTGCGACTCTCGCCAACTCTGCTTCGCAAACCATTTCTTGGGTCAGCATGAAATTTTCAATCCACCGATTAGCACCGGGAGAGTTTGCGTGTCTTGTTCCATCCCGTTCACCGCTCTCTTTCTGATTGTCTCTTATTTTGCGCGCACCGCAGCTGTGCAGCACGCGCAGTCTCATCCGCGCATCCCTCGCGCCATGTCTTCGCATCGACGCTCGCTGAAACGGCCAATCGCGCGTGAATCGTTTCAGTGCGAGATAGTTGCCCGCCGAGATAGAAGGCCGCCGGCCGAGGTAGTTCCGTCGAACGGCAAGGCGGCTGTCCGCGCTTCGTCGCACGGGATGCGTTCGCGCGCGCATCGTCGCACGGCGCGACGGCCGTCCGCGGGCCGTCGCGACGGCGAGGCGTTGGGCGCATGTGGAGCGGCAAGGCATGTCGGCGCATCGCTTCCTGGTGCGGCTGTCGTTGGCGCATCGTCGCACGGCGCAACGCCCGCTCGCGCATCGCGCACGGCGCGATATCGAGCGCGCGCCGTCGCACGGCGCGACGTGGGCGTGCGCGCATGTGGCGGGAGGCGGGAAACTCGGCATGAGAGGGCCGGCGTAGGCGAGGGCGGAGGGGGGAGGCGGAGGAGAGAGGCGGGAGGCGGAGTGGCGGGTGGCGCGGGCAGCGTGTGTGTGCTCGCCACTGGCGATCACTGCAGCAAGGCGCGCGCACTCTCCCCCTCGCCCTCACTGGCTCCGCTGCTTGCACCTCACCTTGCAGCTAAGTACCCGCTCCGCCCCACCCTCCCTCCCTGCTTGCCCTGCTCCCATTCCCCTCCGCATCACATCCCGCCTCTGCTTGGGCCGCGCCTCACCACCCACACACCTCGTCCCCCCTTCAGCCTACAGCAGCTAACCCCTCAGGTGAGACTTTCAGGTGCCCTCAGGTGAGACTTTCAGGTGCCCTCAGGTGACTCCCGGGGTGTGTGGCTGTGGCAGCACCGGCGGGGCCTTGCTCTCTTCTCCCTTGCCTTGCCGTTTTGCGCGATCTGGCTCGGCTGCTATTTCCATTCTTCATCCCACTCCACACTCTCCCTTCCCTCATCACGCCACATCAACGAATCCCCCTCTCTCTCTCTTCACCTCATTCCTCCCTGCTCTGCCCGCCCTGCCTTCCCTGCCTGCCAGGCCAGCACAAGCCAAGGGGGCAGCAGCAGGCGAGCAGCAAGCAGCGGGAGGGCCAAGGCGGGCAGCAGGAGGGAGGGCAGCAGCGCCAGCCTCATCAAAGGTCGAGGTTGTAAGTATCGCCCTGCCACCACACTCGCCCCGCCACCACACTCCACATGAGCCTGCTCCCCCTCAGGTTAAGGTGCAGGTTCAGGTTGGTAGTGGCTCTTGTGGGGCTGTGGGTGGCGTCACATGCACCGTCGTTTCTGCTGTTGCACTTCTGTCCGATGCTCTGCTCTTCTCACTCACTCGCAGCCGCTCCTTCCCATCCCACGCACTCACTCTCTCTCTCCCCTCCTCTGCCTCGCAGGTCCGTCCCTTGAAGCCCCGCTCGCGAGGGGAGGGCAGCAGCAGGGGAGGGGAGGGGAGGGGAGGGGCGAGGGGACGGCAGCAGCAGGGGATGGGAGCAGCAGGGGAGGGGAGGGGCGAGGGGAGGGCAGGCAGCCACTCTTACTGCCGCAGCACTTCACTTGCAGCTAAGTCATTCTTGCCCTCTGCACTGCTCTCGCTGCTCCCTGCTGCATTCTGCTGCTCTGTGCCCGTTCTGCTCGCATGCTCTTATCACTGCACTTATCATTTGCTCCCGTGGCCTTTCCCTTGCTCCCTTGCTTTCATCAAAGCGTATCAATGGCACTGGTGCTGGCGCTCCCACAAGGCACACACAGCCCCCCCTTCTTTTTATTCCAGGTCACCCCTTGAGGTTCAGGTTGATGTTCACCCCTAGTGCAAGCAGGTTTATCCCCTCATGTCCCCTTGGGGTCTGTGCCTTGTGCGTTTGCCTCCTCCAGTGGCCCCTCCCCTTGACCTCTCCTCTCTGCCTCGCCTGCTCATCTCACCTTCCTTCCGCCTCCCACTCTCTCCTCCACCTACCTTTCTCACCGACTCTCCCCTCCCCTCCTCCCGCCTTCCACCTGCACCCCCTCCCCTCCCCTCCCCTCCCCTCCCCTCCCCTCCCCTCCCCTCCCCTCCCCTCCCCTCCCCTCCCCTCCCCTCCCCTCCCCTCCCCTCCCCTCCCCTCCCCTCCCCTCCCCTCCCCTCCCCTCCCCTCCCCTCCCCTCCCCTCCCCTCCCCTCCCCTCCCCTCCCCTCCCCTCCCCTCCCCTCCCCTCCCCTCGCCTCTTCTTCCCCCATCCCCCAGCCGGCCTTGTGCTCGCGAGTGCCTAGCAAGCAACGCTGGTGGTCTCAGGGAGGGGGGCGGGTGAGAGGCGGCAAGCACAGCTGAACACGGCAGTCACAGCAGATAAGTGGATCCTCGCACCCACTCAGTCACACACACACATGCCACACACACACATGCCATCGTCCCATCCTTGCTCCATGCGTGCCCTTCCCTCTTCAAACCAAGCCACTTGCAGCAGCCTAGCCCACATGGTGCAGACCTCTTAATGCAGGTACCCCCCCCAACCAGCCCCTAGGTTAATCCTACCCCCTTACCCAGGTTATGCCTACCTGCTGGTAACTCTCAACACTTTATATCCTATCACTGCTCAGTGATGCCTCTGCTGCTCTCATCTGCCACCGCAACCCACCCATGCCCACCGCTCCCCACCCATGCCCCACCGCTCCCCACCGCTACCCCTAGCCACATACTCACTTCTCTGCAGTTCTCTCCTTCCGTTGAAGGGAGGGGCATGGAGATCAACACCGCCACTCCCCCTGTGGCCGTGCAGGTGGCAGTGGTGGGAGGGGAGGGGGGCAGTACTCCACTCGGCTGGGGCGGGAAGGGAGAGTATCGGGATAGGGTCGTTAGAAACAAGGTGAGCCACATATCCCCTCCTTTCCGTCAGTCATGATGTTGCTTGGTCTTCTCCCCGAGCCCATCTCTTGTCTCGCTCCTTGCCCTGCAATCCACTCCGTTTTGCTTCTTTTCTCATTGCCCTCTGCACTCCTCTGCTCAGCCTTCACATCCCCATCCTTTCCCCCCTCCCTTCTCCGTCCCAATCTGCCCCTCTCGTCCCAGCAGTTCGCTCACACGGGAGCAGCAGTGGCGGGGACATGGAGTGCACCAGCAGCACCTGCTCTCTACCCAACCCACCCAAATGCAGCTAAGTACCCGCGCTGCCTCTTGCGTTCATTTTCATTCCATTTCAGTCCTTGCTGCATCTCCTGCGGCTTGTGCATTCAAACGCAAGCCGCTGGTTTAGTCAAAGCTGTAAGCCACAGACCCCTATTTTTTTGGTAATTTCCCCCAGGTACTGCAGGTATTCTCTCAGGTCTGCAGGTAAGCCTCCCTAGGTGTGTACCTCTCTTGGGTCTGTGGCTTGTAGCTGAGGCTGCACCAGTGGCCCCCTTCTCTGCTTCCACATGCCATCTCATGCACTCCTCTCACATTTCTACCCCTAGCCGCTTACTCACTTCTCTTCAGTTCTCTCCTTGCCGGTTAAGGGGAGGGGCGTGGGGGTCATCACCGCCACTCCCTCACGCTCCTCCCCTGTGGCTGTGCAGGTGCAACGGTGGGAGGGGAGGGGGGCAGCACTCCACTCGGCTGGGGCGGGAAGGGAGAGTATCGGGCTGGCAGCCCTCCCTGCTACAGATGCCTCATTTCCCTCTCTTTGGCATTCTCGTTTTGTCCACTCCAGTGTTCTTCTGTTTTCTTGACTGTTTCAGTTGATGCCAACTTATCTGCCCCTCCTCTCCTGCCTCTTCACCCCATTTTCCCCCCACTGCCAGGTCACTTGGAGAGAGAGGAGGGGGACAGCACTCCACTCGGTTGGGATGGGATGGGAGAGTATTGGGATGGGTCGTCTGAAACAAGGTGAGCCTCTTTTCCGGCTCCGGCCAGATGTGTTCTTTCCTTCACTCACGCTGCTGCTTTCCTTCTCCCAATGCTCACTGTCTTCTCTTGCTCCTGTCCTGCTGTCATGCTTCTGCCTGTACTTCTCCCCTTGGTCATTCCTCTCCCTTGCTCCCTGCCTCCCTCCCTTCCCAGCAGCCTGAGGCATCATGGCGCTCTGCATTGCTCAGGTAGGTAGAGGTAAGGAGAGGTAAGGAGGCATGGGGTGAAGTCTGGGGTGGGCGGGTGGGTGGGAAGCATGGTAGCAAGTGGGCAGCTCACTTCCTTAGGAGCAGTACCCTCTGGGGTTGTGCCTTGTGGGTCGGGGTGTGGTGGGTGGGTGGAATCTGTGCGGCACGGCACTCGGTGCTCAGATTCCCAAACTGACGTGCAAGGCTTAATGGACACCGTCAGAGCCGACCGGCCGGCGGCTCTGGTTCGCGTCAGCTCTGGCTACGTCAGGGGTGGGATTTGAGTCTTGGGCTGGAAGCAATTTTCCATTGTCACACTTCGCACCACAATGTGCAGCCACTGTGGGTGTTGTTTCCGGAGGGGAGTGGGCTGTCTGCTGCTCCTACTGCTGGCAGGTAAGGTTGGGAGGGGTGGGTGGGCTGGGTGGTCATGGTGGTGAGAGGCAGTGGGTTGGCAGTGGCATATGATGATTCATATGGCACTGATGCCACCTGTTGCATGAAAGGGTTTGATGCTCATGCTTGGTTGGTGGCACATGATGAGCTGTATGGCATGGATGCCACTTGTTGCATTAGAGTTTATGGTGGCGATTCCCTTAAGGTGGGTGAGTGGAAGAGTGGGGTGTGGGCTGAATCACCTAAGGTGGGAGAGTGGGATTGGGGCTGTGTAGAGAGAGAGGGATGTTGGCGGAATTCCCTAAGGTGAGTGAGTGGGTGAGGGATGGGGGCTGACACCCCTTAGGTGGTCAAGTGAGTGGGAAAGAGATTGGAGACTGAAACCCTTAAGGCGTGTGGCGGGTTGGGGAGGAGATGGAGGCTGGAACCTCTTAGGTGGGTGGGTGATTAAATTTGTGATGGAGGCTGGAACCTGTAAGGTGGGTGGGTTAGTGGGAGAGAGGGATGGGGTGCAGCAGACCTCTCTCTGCAGCGGCCTTCCACTCTGCCTGCTGCCCTCAACGGCAGTGCTCTGTGTGCTGCTCCTTGTGCTGCTACGCTCGTTTGGGTGGTCAGCTGGGGGTTGGTGGGTGGTGGGTGGTGGCAGGTATGGGGCAGAGTTGGTTGAATGGTCAGGTGGGAGGTGGTGGTGATGGTGGTCGTTGTAGTGGGTAGTGGTGGTGAAGTGGGTAGTGGGATGTGAGATTGGGCTGGGATGGATAGGGCAGGAAAAGGCAGAGTGGGTTGGGTAGTGTAAGAGATGAGATAGGGTGGTATGATACAGTGAGGTATGATAAGGTGTGCTGCGATACAGTATGTTATGATAATGTGTGCTATCATAAGGTGTGCTATGATTCAAAGTGATGATGAGTGTGGTGTGAGTGATTGTTTGGTGTGCTACAGTGACTGTTTGGTATGATACAGTGACTGTTTGGTATGATACAGTGACTGTTTGGTATGATACAGTGAATGTTTGGTATGATACAGTGACTGTTTGGTATGCTTCTGTGATAGGGCAAAATGGGCTGGAACGCCTCTTCTCTGCGATTTTCTCCTCCGTGTGCCATCCCTTCTCTCTGTCCCATCTGCATTGAAACCGTTCTCATCCTCAGGGCGTTCCTTCCCTTCTGCTGGGCCTTCCTTTTCATTCTTACGTCATTCCAACCCAACCCATTGAGGCTTCAGGTGAAGCCTGTTCCCATCCTCAGGTGTTCCTGTTGGTTTGGTTTGGAGCCACGCATGTGTGTTCCTTCCCTTTCCCTTAGCATGAGCAACACACCTTCCTCCATTCAAGCAAAGGTGCTGACGGGGCCCATCCTTGGGCACTACTCATGCCGCCTCTCACCTGCCTGGACCACCCTCATCACTGCTGTTGACACTCTTGCAGGCTAGATCAGGAAACACCACAATCGTTCGACAGGATACTGTAATGATGTTCAACCATTGGCCTTCATTCCTATCAAATTGCTGGGAATTGCCCAAATGCCTTGAAATGCCTTCATTCCTATCAAGTGGATTGGTGACTGCTCAGTTATAATTTAAAATAATTTTGTTCCAGAATACTTCAATTGAGTGGTGGCTTATTGCTGGAATGGCATTGCAGTATTGACATGTAAAGTAGCTTTGCAGACATCTCAAAGTTATGCATTGTTTTATAAATTGATCTTCTGTATCCTCGATATCAGCTTCGACAACCCTGTGCCTCGGCCTTGCCGCCAATTTTCGACAGTTGTCAGAGGTGAAGTCTCTGACCCACTCCCCTTCCGCTTTCGCCACAGCCACTATTTTTTCCAGCCCCCCCCCCATGCGCCTTTGCCACCCACCATTAGCTCATCGTCAGGCCGCGCTATACTCCACCATACCCGTGTTCATTAGGCTGGACGGCAGCTCCTCGCAGTCGCCATTCTGATATGGAAGAAGTAGTAGTCTGATTTTGCTCGGCGATGCCTACACGACCGCAGATTTCAGTCACATCGTCGCGTATCGTCCGCACTCACACGTCGTCCATCGCGAATTCTCTAACCGCCACGCCCATCACGCATCTTGCGAGAAGCGTACATGCCCATAGCTCAAACACAAGATAGAAATTAGTGTTTTTAACAGTTGCATGGTATTCAGTGACCACTCGGTGGAAAGATTTTCTCGAAGCCGCTTGAAGCGCCTGTAAATCAGGAAGCTGTTCCGTCCATTCTCGTTCGCTCCTCAACAGGTCGCAACACAGCTCTCGAGGCTTCCCCGCATGTCGCGGTCACATCTCGTCCCGCTCCCCCCGCGGTCAGCGCCAGGCCTGTCTCCGGTTCGGCTGGCACTGCGGTCAGTCCGCCGCGCGCAGTGCGCCTATCCGCCGTCGTCGCCAGGCAAACGCCCGCCCCGAGCTCGGCTGGCGCGCAGCGGGGAGACGCGGAGCGCCGGTGGGCGGCACGCGGAGAGGCTGGGCGAAGCGACGGCATGCGCACGAACGAGCGTCAGGTGTGGGAAACGGTGCTGCGCGGATATCGATCTCTCTTCATGATTATGTCGTGGGGTGGGATCAGATGATGAGTGGTGCGGAGTGAGGGGAAGTAGCGACATACCTCGTTTCCCTCCTTTCCCCTCCGTCCCCTCCGTCCCCGCCTTCCCCCGTCCACCCCCGCAGATGCCACGCGCAGCACGACAGCCCAGCGCCCATTTTCGGTACGCCGGAGGGGTCGAGCTCGCGCGAGGGAGAGGGAGAGGGGAATGGCACGTGGTGGGACGCGCAGTGCCTCTTCCACCCCGTGGTGCTGCCACCCGCACACGCAGCAGTACCGTCAACCGCAGCAGGAGAAGCAGACGGTGATGCAGCAGCAGCAGAAGCAGAAGCAGCAGCAGTACCAGAGGGACTCGACGAGGTAGCAGCAGGCGGATTGGAGAGGTACTGGCGCATGTACTACTATGGCCGCTCCACTAACACATGGGGGGGACCCACTCCCTCCGCTCCCTCCGCCTCCTCCTCCGCCTCCTCCTCCGCCTCCTCATCCGCCTCCTCCTCCTCCTCCTCCACACCCCTCCCTCCTCTCCCCGCGCTCTTCACCACAGGCAGCATAGGCCTGGCAATCAGCAGCGACGGCATAGCATGGACGAGAGTGCGAGGGCCGGAGGCAGGGGGCGCGATTCTCACCCCACGCTTACACGACCCTGCAGCGTTTGACTCGTTGCATGTGGGGTGTGGCGATGTGGTGTGGGTGGAGCCTGGGGATACAGGCGAGGAGGGTAGGGAAGAGGGAGGGAGCGAAGAGAGGCGAGGAGGGGTAGAAGGAGGGGTAGAGGGAGCGTGTGGGAAGGGCGAGTGGTGGATGTTTTACTTTGGAGGGGGGCGAGAGGCGCGTGAGGTGCGGGCGGGAGTGAGCGTGCACGGAGCCACGATGCGCATTGGCATTGCCACGTCCCGGGATGGGATTCACTTCCACCGCGTTGCACCTGCCGGTGCTGCCGGTGCTGCTGGTGGTGCTATTGCTAGTGGTATGAGTGACACTGGTGGTGTGCTGTCAGCAGCACCGGCGGGAGTGGTGGTGGATGTGGGGCCAGCAGGGGGACCGGATGATCTGTTTGTGGCCTGGCCGCGTGTGCTCACTCCCTCCATGCTCGCCCGTGCCATCGCCTCTGCTGCCTCCTCTGACCCTGCTCAGCCAACTCTACCTCAGGTGACTCGCTGCTACACTCAGCTCTGCCTATATGCGCTTACTAACTCGTGCCCACTCCACTGCTCGGCTCATGTTGCCCTGCTGCTTTTTTCTTTCCCTGCGTGTATGTTTTCCAGGAACCTTTCTTTCAATCCCTTGTAGCTTTTTCGGGTCGCACCGTCCGTCTCTGTGCCCCTACTCAATCCCACTCCATTCCCGTGCTCCCAACCCCATACCCATCCTCACCCAAATTACCCCCCTCGACCCTACACCCAACCGCATTCCCACCCCCATCCTCAACCCCTCATCCCATCCCACCCCACCCTTCCCACCCCACTCCACCCCTCAGCACCGCTGGCTGATGACCTACAGCGCCATGTCCTCCACCTCCCCCTCCTCCATCCTCCTCGCCTCCTCCCCCAACGGCCTCTCCTGGTCCTGCCACGGCCCCATTCTCTCCCCAGGCGCACCCGGTGCATGGGATGCAGCAGGGGTGGGTCGGCGGCATGTGACTGTTCATGGGGGTGTGCTGGCCATGTGGTATGAGGGCGTGGGGGGGGACGGCAGGCATGCCATAGGGCTTGCGATCTCGCGGGATGGGTTCACGTGGGGGAAGGTTGAGAGGGAAGGGTGCGAGCCGGGAGGGCCGGTGTTTGGGCCGTGGGAGCGGAGGGAAGCTGGGGAAGGGGAGAGTGATGGGGGTGCGAGAGGGAAGGGGGGACAGAGTGCAGTTGAGGCTAGGGAAAGGGATAGGGATGGGGATGGGGATGGGGATGGGGATGGGGATGGGGATGGGGATGGGGATGGGGATGGGGATGGGGATGGGGATGGGGATGGGGATGGGGATGGGGATGGGGTACATGCATGGGAGGACCTAGTGGTGGCAGCACCTCATGTGGTGTGCATGGGGGATGGCTCCATGCGGCTGTACTATGCTGCGCGGGGCACGGGCAGCAAGAGCTCCTCGGACTTCAGGATTGGCGTGGCGTTTGGCACGAGCAGTGAGCTGGGCACGTGGCGCAGGGGGGGTGAGGGGTTGTTGTAACGACTGGGCTTTTCTGGGGTGCTGTTGTGAGGGACGAGGAGGGAGAGACTGTTGCTGCTGCTGTACCGCTGCTCCATGTAAATGATGGTCCGCCTCACCTGGGAGTGCACTGCAGTGAGGTCAACCTGTTGGTAGGGGGAGAATAGGTACACCGGAACAAAAGATTAGAAACTGGGAGAAGAACTGAAAAGCACAACGTTACTCAACAGCTCACCTGACGCTTCTGGAATAGCAGGTTGAGCGCGTTGAGTGCCGTGTGCACATCTGCCAAGAAGAACAGGAAAAAATGAAACTTCAACGACGTCACCAACTGGTACATCGTCTTGTCCGTCTCCTCGAGCATGACGATGACAGCAGGGAACACGCGGACGAATCGGGCGATAGCATCGCCACGACTCAACCAGCGGACGGAGTGGATCCCTTGGACCTCGAGGTTGGTGTGCGTGAACACCTCCTGCAGCTCCTTGAACTTGCGGTTGTAGTTGCTGGATCTGCCTAGATCTTCCGCCAATGCGCGGATGACTGCGTCGATGATGCCAAGCTCGGGCAGGGCCTTAGCCGCCTCCTTTGCAGCAAGCGCCTCCCTGCCACGGGTAGAAAAGCACAGGTGGTGGTGTTAGAATTCGCACTGCCACGTTGCACATTTCACACCGCTACAACACCACCACAGCAACAGTTTACCTGTGTGCGATGCAGTGAGAAGCCACCACGTGCGGGATCTCCAGGCGAAGACGCCCAACGAGGCCCGTGTCGTTTCCTATCATCACAGGTGCCCCATCGGTGCTGATACCCGCCACCTTCTCCAGCGGGAGGTTGATACTGTCAAGGAATTCCGTGAGCTTTGAAAAAAGTGAGGCTGCATCACACTTCTCGATGGAGAGGTTAGTCAGGAACTCTGTGGTGACGGCGTGCTCACGCAGAAAGGTTGCAAACACAATCATGTGCTTGCCTTTGACGCGGTCCGTACTCTCGTCGCAGCTCAGACCAATGAAGGGACTCGTGTCGACGAATTCTCTCTGGCGCGTACGAAGGAATGTCGCTAATGCGGCGGTGATCTCCTCGAATCCGTACCTGCACGGGCATCAACGGGTGTGGTCAGAGATATCTGCAAGTACATCACAACCCGCTGCAAGTTGAACAGGAGCAATGTCACTTACGTCGTGTAGTAGGCACCATAACTGCGCTTTGGGAAGCCCGGTGTGCCACGCTGCGCCAGGTGCTGGACGAGGTCCACGTACATCTCGATCGGGGCGTCGGACTTAGCGATGAAGAGCGCCGTCTGAAACAGCGCGAGCAGGCGCTCCTTCTCCTCGTCTTTCACCTTCGGGTTGTCGTCAATCCGGCGGTTAGCTTTGAGAGCCGCCTCGGCTGTCTTCTGCCTGCGCACAGCGCGGCGGTGCTTCCTTGTGCGCTGATGCTTCCGCATCGCCTGGGTCTGCACATCGGTCGCCCCTTCTCCTTTGGCGCCGAAGTTCGTCCCCGTACCGGCGTGCGCAATGCAGATCTTGCACTTGATTGACGGGAACCCGAAACTATTCTGCAGCAGTACAAGCCACGGGTAGTCAGTAGACCATTGTTTGTTAAACATTAATAAGGCTTCTTGGTATTTCTCCTCGGCAAAGTCGGGCAGTTCTGTATCGGAAGACACCTCAACCGCTTTCCCCTTCATTTTACGCTGACGGGCCTTCGGGGAAGAGTTCCCCGCACCGGACGTTGGTGTAGCTTGACTGGGACCCCACTGGATCTTTGTCTGGTGGTACCTCAGTTTGATACCCTTTTTAAGACGTGGACCTTGCCGAGTAGTTCCGGCAGCGACAGGTTGACGGTTCCGTGTGGGATCGGGAGCGGCAGGTGTTGATCCAACAGCGTCAGGAGTTGATGCGGCAGCGACAGGCGTTGATGCGGCAGCGACGGGCGTTGACGCTGCAGCAACACGAGTTGATGCTGCAGCGACAGGAGGTGAAGCGGCAGCGCCGACATGCGTCGAACACTCGCCCTGCGTCCAGATGGTAGGTGCCTCGGGGCCAGAGGAAGGGAACGGAACGGCTAGAGCTGATGGCGGGACTAACGCGGGAGCAGCTGAAGCTCGTCGCAAAAAGTCTAAGCCAGTAAGGGCGGCTGGCTTCGTGCCTGCGACGGGCGGAGGGCCGTCACCTGCGGGCGTCGAAGCCGCCATGGCTGCTCAGTGCTGCTGAGCGTGCCGAGCAACGAGGGAGAAGCTACTCCTGCTTCAGCTCGAACATCACTTCCTGCAGGGGTTCACCAGGAGTGCAGGAAGAGAATGAGGGAGCAGATGGGGGTACCCCCTCTCCCGAGCCGCCATGACGAGGGATCTTGGTCCAGGTCAGGGTTTCCGTCTTTCCAGGCAAGGTGACAACACCCCCACTCAACTCTGCCATCCCTGGCGTGTTGGTGTGGACCCTGCCACCAGTGGTGTGTTGTCTGTGTTCTCATTGGGCAGTTGTGAACTTGGTCGACGGTTCTCTGGTGTGATGGCTTCCAGCGCGGCAAAAACGGTTCGGCGCGCACTAGCTGTAAATACAGCGCATGTGATAAGATTCCAAGTGTGTGGGTGGGGTGGGGTTTAGTGAATCACGCGAAGGAACAATCTGTACACGCGTCCCCCCCCCCCCCCCCCCCCCCCCCCCCCCACCCCCCCGCGCGGTCAAATCCGTTTCAGGGTGACGCACTGAAGTATACTGATTCGTCAATGTTACTCGTTCAGAAACACACAAAAACGTCAGTGTGGCAAAATCACATTTACTGAAATTTCAGCCCAAAATGGAAGCATTTACTGATTTTCCAGGTAAAACGGATTTCAGAGCTACAAAATCAGCGTAATCAGCGTGTTTTACGCTGATATCTGAGGCCCTGTTGTCAGCCCCACTAGAGTGTGTAAACAGCAGGTGGTACCAGTAGGTGCCGTGCAGTTGCTTTGCCCCTACCCCTTGGTCCAGGACACCTGCAGGTGTGAGAATGCGAGCTCAAACTCCCTCTCATCCACCCGGCTGCGACGGGCCGCCGGCGACACACTGCGACTCCTTGCCCTTGCTCCTGCTCCTGTCCCTGCCCTCCTAGCTGCTCCTCCCCCCCCTGCTGCCCCTGCACCTGCGCGCCCGCCTCCCCGTGCCCCTGCCCGCCCTGACATGCCTGCCCGCGCTGCTACACCTCCCGCGCGTCCCTGTCCCTGTGGCACCACAGAAGGGGAAGCGGTTGGCCCCCGTGCACTCGCCTCCGCGCCATTGCTCTTTGTCACAGGAACCTTTGTCTCTCCTTCTACACTTCCCTTGGCCTTGCCTTGCCCTGCCACGTTCTCTTCCCCACTTGATCTCTGTGCACCCCAATCTGTACGAGCCTCCCCCCCTCTCTTCTCTCTCCTCCCTGCCCTTGCGTTCTCCCACTGCCCTCTCCCTTCTCACCCTCCTCTACAGCTCCGCACTCCTCTATCTCCCAGCGTGGTCCTTTTCCCTCTCGCTTCCCTTCTCCCTCCTCCTCTCCCTCCCCCTCTTCCCCATCCTCACTCCCCTTCCGCCCCTCACACAAACGGCTCCTCCCTCCCCCAATCCTAGACCCCTCACTCTCCGTCCGCGGAAACCCCTCCCTTCCTTGCAGCCCCCATTTCTCCCTCCTGCCTCTCTCCCTGCGCCCCTCCCCACCACCGTCAACCGAGACAGACCTAGAACCCCCCAGGGCTCCTTCCATGCGCATGGCCCCAGTGCTATCTTTAGCATCAGCACCAGGGGAATCCCCCCACCTCCCAGATTTTCCTCCTAAGCTGGAGACGAGCCGAGGGCTTAGAATGGAGCGCAGGCTGAGACGACTGGTTGTGGGGCGGCGAGGGGAGGGAGTGGGCGGAGTGGGGGAGGGGGAGGGGGAGGGGGAGGGGGAGGGAGAGGGCTGCGCGTGGGGGGAGAGAGGGCTGAATCCGTGTGGGGAGTTGGTGTGAGGGGTGAACGGACGGGGTTCCCTGGGTGAGGGTGTGCCTGCAGGACTCAAGTCCCTGCTGCTGCTATTACTGCCGTTGCTGTTGGCGCTGCTAACATTACTGCTGCTACAGTTGCCACCGCCGCCGCTGCCGCCGCTGTCAGTGCTATTAGAGCGCGAGATGATTGCTAGCAGCCAGCGGCTGCGCTGGCTGAGGGACGGCGATGTGGGAAGGGCAGGGGGTGTTTGTAGCACTGTGGTGGGCGACGGCAGTGGAGGAGAGTTAGAGGCGACGGCCAGTGCGCAAGCCTGGCTGCTGGCTTCTTGGGCTGCTGCTGCCTGGCTCGCTGCTGCTGCTGGTCCTGTTATAGCTGCCGATGCCAATGCTGATGCTGATGCTGATGATAGTGGTAGTGCGGATGGTGCTGTGGATCCTGGCGCTAATGCTGATGATTCAGCAGGTGTCTGTTCTGCGCCAGCAGGTGCAACAGCTGAGCGCGCCTGGGTTGTGCCTTGGTCTCTCTCCCGCTCGCCACTCCCTCCTGTCTCGGCACTCTCTCTTGCATTCTCTGTGTGTTGCGAATCTGGCTCCCCTTTAATCCGCTCCTGCTCTTGCGCTGGTTGTTGCTGCAACTGCTCCATATGCCGCTGTTGCTGCGTCTGCTGTTGCTGCGTCTGCTGTTGCTGCGTCTGCTGTTGCTGCGTCTGCTGTTGCTGCGCCTGCTGCTGCTGCTGCTGCTGCTGCTGCTCCTGCTGTTGCTGCTGCTGCTGCTGCTGCTGCTGCATCTGCTGGACCCTAGCGCACCCCGGCCGTCCATACAGCAACAGCTGCCGCTGCTCCCGCTGCTCCCTCTGCCGTTCCCTTAGAGCGTGCAGCTGCTGCGCTCTCTCCCCTTCCAGCACCTCTTTCAACCGCGCTAAAGACGACATGGCCACCAGCAGCCGCTCCTGGCTCCGCTCCCTCCCCCTTCCGCCGCTCCCGGGGCTCGACTCCGCCAGTTGCTGCATCAGCGGGTGCGGGCTCGCCAGCAGCGGGGATAGATCCGCCCACGTGCATGCGCCCTTGCCGCCGCCGCTTCCGCCGCCGCTGCTTGCGGAGTTGTCCCTGGGAGACGGCGCGGATTGCTGGGATGGAGACTGGGCAGGATCTGTTTTCGAAGAGTTGGTTTGGAGGGAGGTTGCATTCGGACAGGCGAGAGCGGAAGGCGAGTGGGGAGCGGGAAGAGGCGGGGGCGGAGCGGAGGGAGTGGGCGCAAGGGACGAGGAGGGGGTGGAAGAGGCGGAGACGAGGGGCGGCAGCGACGGAGACGCTGCTGCGCCGCCGGTGGCGGAGGCGGAGGCGGCGCTTGTGGTGGCGGCGGCCGCCTTGCCGACCGCGGCGACGGCGACGGCGGTGGAAATGCAGGGGGAGGCGGAAGCGGTGGTATGGGGGGAAGCGGATTGGGGAGTGTCGCGCTGGCCGGGATGGGCGGCGGAGTCGGGTGTATCCGGGGGAAAGCGCGGCGAGGGGATGGCTAAATGCCCTAGTCTGTTAACAAACACTCGATTAATCGCCAGCGCCGTGCCGCCGGCCATATCGGTGCACGTAGCGTCGCTGCTACACCCATTTCCAATGCTTGCGCCATCAGCACCATTAGCACCGGCACCATTGGTAGAACCAGCTAGCGCACCGCCGTTGACTCGGTCAACGCGAACTACGTCATGATCGTCAACGCTATCGTCGCTATCCTCGGGCTGAGTCGTTTTGCTTGCCAGGCTGTCATGGCTATCTCGTCGTCCACTGAGGTTTTCCGTTATTCCCTGAGCCGACCGGCACGCTTCTTCCTCCCCACGCCTCTTTCCCACGCCCCCAATTCGGTCGTGCGCGCGCAATAGCCTCGACCCGCCCGCGCAACCCGCCCACTCCCCCTCGTCCGCGCTTCCCCCATCCGCACGAGTTGCTACATTCCCCCCTTGCTCTCGCTGGGCGGGGCTTCGACCACTGGCTGACGTGGCACTCGGGGACGACGGAATGCTGAGGTGTTCCAGCCGGCCGGAAAAGACACGTGGCAGGGAGAGCGGGCGACCGTTGGTGCGACTCTGGAGAACCGCGGGGGGTATTAAGCCGTTAGGTTCGGGCTTACAACACTGATCGCGCTGCTGCGACTGAAAACTGCTGCTGCTGCTGCTGCTGCTGCTCGTGTCGCGGCTCGTTCGGCTCTACTATTAAGTTCTGCATAGTAGGGGCATGGGAGAAACTACTGAGTCGACGTAAAACTCGTGTGAGAGCGAGTCACTGTAGGGAGTTCGCAGGAGCGCGCTACGGAAGGCTAGTATGAGCCTAGAGACGCGTCTAAACTGCGTGGCAGCATGGGAGTGTGCGCCTCGCCAGGTTTCGATCTCGAGCAGCGAGAGGAACGGGTAATGCTTTGCGATCAATGGAGCAATGTTAGACAAGAGTGACTGTGCTAGTCCTTCCTAAGTTGCACGTTACACTGCTAGGTTGGCCAGAAGAGACCCTGATTTAGCGCAGCTATACTGTACTATATCGCTTTCTGACAAGGTTTGTGACGGATTTCGCTAGCTGGTGCTCGAATGCCAGTCTGGTTGTGGCGGAAGCTGTTCGTGCGGGTGAGTCGGACAAACGTCAGGCGACGAGAAGGGGAGAGGTGTGAGCGCGAGTGCAGCTCACCTTCACCGCGCGCGTTGGTACAAATCACAGCTGGACGGACGGAACGGACAGAACTGATGGGGAGCAGCAGTGGCTGCGTGCAGGATGATTGCGTGCTCTGCACAAGCAAGGGAGCGACTGCCCCGAGGAGTGATGGGGAAAGGGACGAGTAGAGAGGACGAGAGGGACAGAGGGAAAGGGGCGGGGGGAGGGGGATTCCAGCGCGGTCATTTTGGGGCATAGGGCCATGGTTCTGAACTCCCAGACTGTTGGAGTGTTTGGTTGTGGTGGTGAGCGGGTGAGTGGTAGGTGGGTAAGGGAAGGGGCGAGCGAGGGGGAGAAAGAAAGTCGTGGTTGTGGGGCTGACTCGCGAGGCGAGGAGTTGGGGTGCAAGTGCAAGTGCAGCGCAGCGCAGCCCAGACGTCGGGGGATTAATTGCGCGTCTGTTCCGCTCGTGGGAGCCAACTCCACTCCACTGCCCATGTATCGCGTCGCGTGTAAAATTTCGAGTCGCAGAGGGGCAAAGGAACGGCTGTGATTTTGCAGAATGCTGGTTGTGTGATTAGCGACAATCACTGATATTTTCCGGAAGCTTTCGCCACAAATGATTTTCCATAATTATCAACAGTCAAATGTAACGTGCGCCCTCCATAATTCAATTCCCACAAGAGCTGGCTATTGGCTGCACTCAACTGCTCAATATGACGCTTTTCAACCGCCATACCATACCTGTTCTGCAACCTGCTAATCTAATGTGTATACACTTCTGATTATCACTTATACATAAGATGGCACTCCAGACGTACTAACAACTGACTTGGGAGGCAACAATTTCACGATAGGAAAATTAACTTGATAGAAAGTCTAGGGTTTAGGAACTTGTTAGTCACAAGGTTGGTTGGTTGTTGGTTGGTTGGTTGGTCTAAAGCCTGATTTCGTATGCAATGAAAGCACCATACCTAAAACCGTCTTCTAGTAACAGTATATTTCTGTGGTACTGATAACAATAATCCATATAATATTTTAACCAATTGGTCACTTAAAAGTGATATCTGCAACCTATATTACAGGATATTGATGCTGCATGTATATATTCATATAAATATATAAATATCTAGTGTCATTATATTTTCAGTGCGTTTATTTCTTACTGTGTTTTGAAAGCCAATCTTGGAAGAATAACTCTTTAATAGCTAGTTCGTTATGTTTGTACGACAGTCTAAAATATTCGTGGCGCACAAGACAGCAGGGATTGTCGAACATAACAGCAGACCCACTTGGGCATTTCAGCGGACGGACAGACACTCCCCTCCATCGCTGCACCGGTCCCCGTTTTGTCGGTGCAGGAACCACTGTTGGCTGGTGTAGCGTTCGTCATCACATCCGACAAAGTAACAAGCGGACGCGAAGGAGCTCGTTACTGCGACGAGCGGCAGCCCGAGGCTCGGTGGGAGGCTAGGGCGTTACATGCCTCGTGTCAAACCTTTCCGCAGCCCCGCAGGGGGGCGGTTTGCTTGGGCCTTGCTTACCCGAAGGAGGTATGGCATGGCATCCACTTCATTGCTCAAGCAAGTGCGGGTGTAGCACGCGCGGGTGCACATCGAACTGAACCAGCATCCATACCTGAACAATGCGCAACCTCTACCTGGAGAAATGCTGGCGTGGCGAAGTCCCCCGCTGCCCGCTCCGGGTTCCGCGCTTTGAGTTCACATATGTGGTTCGGGGAGCAGAAGACGCACCCAACAGGTTCGGCGGGGGGGAGGGGAAAGGGAAGGTCCCACTTTGTCACAGCCTCGTGTTCGTCTGGTCGTGATGGCTTCCCCGACCCATCTGCGTCGTCTGTTTCCCTGGCGCTGGGGAGTGGAGGAACAGGGACGCTTAGGACGCGTCACAAGTAAAATATCGAGGAAGGATCAGGGTTGTTCACCGAACCTGTCAAACCGATCGCCATATCGGTGTGTCACGACTGCTTTGAAGTTTCAAGTCTCACGATCGTAAAAACATGGGGCAAAATTGCCCGATGTGGACGAAATTGCACGATCGATGTGTGACAGGGGCACATCGATCGCCTGACTTAGAAGGGAAAACTGTACGTTAGCGAAAATAAACGAAAATGTGTAACCACCTAAACACCGATTCTAGGCAGGATCGATATTCTACTTGTGACGCGTCCTAAATGGATTAGGGTGGCAAGACAGAAGTGTGAGAAAACAAGACGAGGTGCGTGAAAGGTGACACTAAGGAGACGTTACCAGTCCGTCCACAGGGATTAACTATCTTAATATAAGCGGATGCAACGGCCGCGCCTTTTTTCAAACAAGGCGTTTTCGTGTGGTTAAAGAATGGCGCTACAATTGCAGTCTGGAGTCAAGAAGAATACGAGGAGCATTTTAGGGTTTGACTGTAGCTCCTCCCCGTAATGTGCGGCTCCTAAGTATCCTCCCTCTTTCGTTCCTCATATTCCCTCCTTAATTTCTTTCTTTTTCAATTCCGCCCCCTTGTCCCGTCCGTTCCTTCCTCCCCCTCCGCCTGTTGCGGCACTGGCCCTCGTCTCTAACACTTAATGCCTCCCTCTTCGCGTCTCCTCCTCCATCGGCCCCAGACTGTCTCTCGTTTCTTCCCTCGCGACCTCTCTCGTCCATTCCGCTCAACCCCATTCCCTCCACTCCATGCGCTCCCCTATCCGCCGTCGCACCCCAGGGACGTGGCACGGAGGAAGTCGTTGCAGCAACCCGCTATGGGGAAGGACCCTCAGCTTCCGCATGCGCACTCCGGTTCGGCCCACACCGAACTCCCGTCCCTGCCGCCTCCCGCGCACGCGTGGGGCCGAACCAAGTCGTTCCAGCAGCAGGACTCGGGGGGTGCGGGGAGCTCGGGCAGCGGCGGGGGATTTCGATCATGGTACAACACAAAGGGCGGGCTGCCCTTGCAGGTAGGCTCGCATGACGACGACGCGGACAAGGCAGCTGGCGGCCGCGTGGGGAGTGGCAGTGAGAAGAAAGGAGAGTTCAATCAGCAGGGGCAGCAGGGGCAGCCAGGTGAGCCCTTGAAAACGCATCTACCGGCGTCTATGCAGCCCCACCCGCCGTCGTTACAGCCCCCGCCTCAGTCGCGCCCGCAGAGCCTGTTCCGCAAGCCGCCTCCGCTGATGGTACCTGCGGGGGGGGACACGAAGCTGGCGGGGAGCAGCAGCACGGGGGGGGGCGCGGGGGATGCGCGGGGTAGCGGAGCGGCGCAGGCGGCGGCGGGGGGCGAGTCGCGGATGAAAGGGGTGGCGTCGGTATTTAAGAAAGGCATGTGGAAGTTCGGGGGGTTGCGGAAAGAAAAGGATAGCGCCGCCTCTAGCGGTGCCGCCACCTCCGCCACCAGCAACAGCAGCAGTAAGGGGGGAGCGGAAGCGCAGGCGGCAAGCCCGAGGCACTTTTACTCGGGTCCCTTCCCCTTCCCCGCGGACAGGCGCAAGACGACAGAGGCGCGGCGGTCGCAGCTGCGGCAGGGGCTGACGCCGCTGCAGGGCGTCGGCTCTCCGCCGTCGTCGTCGCTCGCGGTGTCCGTTACGTCGGATACGCACAGCACGGACAGCGACGGGGTTACCAGCGGGTTCAATTCGCACGCTGCGGCGTCGCACGAGGTGCTGTCGCCGCTGCCTCCGCATGTAAAGTCGCCGTTGGTCGGAGACAAGCCGAAAAAGAAGGGGCTTCTAGACTGGGACTTGCTATCTCCTAACGCGGGGGGCCTGCTCGGGAGTAAGCGCAGCGCGAAGCCGTCGGCGCAGCAGCAGCAGGAAGCGGCGGCGACTGCGGCGGCGGCGCTATTGAGCGGCAGTCGCAGCGGACGGCACGCAGACTCGCTGGCGGCGCAAGGGCGGGGTGTTAGCAGCGGTGCTATTAGCGGGCCGATACTACCGGGGATGATGCCGGGGCGGCTGGGCAGTAAGGGCGCCAGTAACCCTCCTGCTGATGACAAGTCTCTCGATATAAGCTTCCTGCGATTGCGGCAAGTCGAGTCGCGCCTCTCCGCGCACTTCCCTACCACTCCGCCGTCCGCGTCGGCGGCGGAAAAGCACCCCCTACCCTCCCCCACTCCCCCGCACGCGGGGCGCGGAGACACCCCGCAGCGTCCGCAGACGCCGGAAGATCCGGGCGGACCGGATTCGGCGCGCAATCGAATCCGAGTGAAGGGGTCCAGCATGAAAGCGGAGAACGAGTCGCCCTCGTTTCAGTCACGCGCAGCGGGCGCCGCCTCTGGTGATTTCCCCGACGCGCCCGGGGGCAGCATGCGCGGGGGCGGAAGCGGAGGCGCGGGGGATTCCGCGGGGAAGTCAGGTCGTGGAGGCGCGGGCGGTTTTGCGGGGGGAGCGGGAGAGACTATGATAGAGGTGGAGGTGGAGGAGATAGGCGAGGGCGGGGAGATTAAGACTAAGACCATCCCGGCGCGGCTTCTAGAAGCCACGGTGGTGCATCAGGGCCCTTCGGGGAGGACAGTATCGGGTCGCATTATGTTGGAGACGGGCGAGGTGATGGTGGTTCAGGTAGAGGAGGACGACGGACCGCTCTCGCTCGCGCTGCAGGCGGCGCTGCCGCACGCCGCCAAAGGGGAACGGGAGCGCGCGCGGGATAGGGATAGAGACCGGGACAAGGAGAGGGATAGAGATAGGGACAGGGACAGGGACAGGGACAGGGATAGGGATAGGGACAGGGATAGGGATAGGGACAGGGATCGGAGGGAGAAGGGGAGTTTCCGCGGCGGGGATGGCGCGGATAGGCCGCGGTCGAAGAGCGGGCGCGCGGGGGAGGCGGGCGCAGAAGGGGAGATGCGCTCGCGTTCGCGATCGAGTCGGGGGGACGATTCCCGCCCCAGGTCGCGCTCTGGCCGGGGGGAGGGCGCGGAAGGGGAAGCGGGGGAGGTGCGCCCGCGGTCGAGGCATAGCAGAGGGTCGGAGGGGCGGCGATCGCGGAGCATCCGCGTGGATAACGCGGAGGATTGGGAGAACGGACGGCCGAGATCGAGAAGCGGGCGGGGGGATGAGTGGGGCGGGGAGGGGGAGGGGAAAGCTAGGAGCAAAAGCAAGGGGGTGGCGGAGGGCGGGGAGGGCGCTTTGGAAGGAATAGGGGAAGGCTCAGGGGGGGGGGAAGGGGCAGCGGCGGGGACCCCCACGCTACGCCAGCGGCGCTTGGGCCGCACGCGGTCGCGCGCACTGGAGGAAGCGGTGAAGATGGCGATGGGCGGGGACGCTGAAGCGGAGAGCGCCACTCCGGGCGCTCTTGCTTCCGCCGATCCCCCGCTCTCCCCGCTGGACGCGGCGCAGCCGCGCGCAGACGACGCGGCGCTCACGCCAGGGTCGCGCGGAGGGGCTCCCGCCAATGTCACTCCGCGTAGCAGAGCCAGAGGCGCGCGCGCTGGGGGAAAAGAGGCGGGGGAGGGCGGGGCGGGCGCGCTGGAGTCCCCTGTGGGCGCTGCAGCGAGCCCCGCGGGGGGAGAGAAGCAGCGGCGCCCGCGGGAGCGCAGGCGGACGCGGTCGCGGTCAGGCATGGAGGAGATTCTGCAGGCGGTCGAGGGCGCAGCGGAGGGCGCGGGGGGCGCGGGGGGCGCGCGCACCCCTGTGAGTCCCTATCGGGGGAAGTCGTTTGGGCGGGGCGAGGACGCGGAGAGGAGGGAGAGGCGGCGGGAGAGGGGCAAGGAGGGGGCATCCCCGCGGGAGAAGGGCGGAGCAGGGGCTGCGGGGGGTGATGGCGCAGCAGCGCAGATCAGACACGCAACGCCACCCCCCTCGCGGCCGCCAGGGGAGAGGAGCTACAGTAGAAGCCGGTCGAGGCGAGTGGCGGAGGAAGGGGGAAGAGGGGCGGGGGAGGAAGGGGGCGGGGCGGGGAGAGGCAAACCAGCCAGGTCGCCGATTGGGGGGAGGGGGAACAGGCGGAGGCGGAGCGTTTCAAGGGTGGGGGAGGAGTTTGGCGCAATTACTCCGCCTACAGGCACGCCCACTGCGCTCACCCCCACTGGTGTTTCCCCCATGGCCGTTTCCCCCGGATTTGTTCCCCCAGCCTTGTCCACTGGGGGGGGCGCGGGGAGCAAAGGGGGAGACGGGGCGGAAGGCGCGGTTACGGATATGTTTGAAGGGTTTCAGGTGGGTGCTGTGGTTGACAGAGTGGCGGAGCGGTTGCAGAAGCAGGGGGAGAAGCGGAGGGAGAGGGCAGGGGGAAGGGGCGGGAAGGAGGATCGGGGGACGCGGAAAGTGCGGAAGGATGAATGGGAGAGGATTAAAGAGCGGGAGAGGGGCGCGGAGAAGGGCGGACGGGCGGTTGAAAACGGGGAGAGGGCGGAGAGGGGGAGGAAGAGGGATGAGGATGTGAGGGCGAAGGGAGTGGAGGCGGGAGGAGAGAAGGAAGGGGAGAAGGCAAATGAAGGGGAAAGAGAGGAGAGGAGGGAGAAGGATGATGGCAAGCAACAGGAAGCAGAGGGAGCTGAGACCGTGGGGGCCATTGGGGGTAGTACGGAGGGAGGTATGGAGGGAGGTACGGAGGGGGTTGATTCATTGGGAGCTCATTTGACGGAACAAGAGAAGGAGGGAGATGGAAAGGATGGTAGTGCAGTGGTGAGGGAAGGCACAGAGGCAGCAGCGGCGGCGGAGAGCAGAGAGGAAATGGAGGCGGGGGAGAAGGCGCTCCAGCAGCAGGAGGTGGCAGTCGCAGCTGCCGAGGGCGCCACAGCAGCAGCCGCCCCTGCTACAGCCCTCCCTGCAGGCCCACTGCCAACGGTGCCTGTGGCGGGAGCGGGGGGAGCGGGGGGAGCGGGCATGGACGAGGAGGAGCGCAAGGTGCTGCAACTCAAGGGGCTGGCGCGCCCCTCCGCGCTTGCTGTCGCCATGTTCTCCCCCACCTCCGCGCGCCTCATCTCCCCCTCCGCCACCACCTCTCAAACCACCTCCCCCCATGCCGCCTCCCCCGGGTCCGCCCGCCTCGTCTCCCCCACCTCCGCCAGCATCCTCTCCCCCACAGGTGCCGCCTCAGGTGCCGCCTCAGGTGCTCCTTCAGGTGCTCCGTCAGGTGCCGTTTCCCCTGCTGTTGTGTCGCCTGCCAGCCAGCCGTCGCCAGGGTCGGTGCGAGCGGGTCTCTTCTCATCGGCAGCGGGTGCTGCAGCAGCCGTGGGAGGGGGCGTGCTGAGAGCACTCACTCACAGCAAGTGGCGTGGTGGCGCCGCTGCTGCCAGTCCCGTCAGCAGCAGCAGCAGCAGCAGCAACGCGCCTGCAGCAGCAGCAGCAGTGGTGTCTCCTACCGGTGACACTGACGCGGCTCTGATGCAACAGGCGGCGGAAGCAGCTGCTGCGTTTGCGGCTGCGGGGAGCAGCGGGCAGGGGAGCGGAGGCGGAGAGGGGGGCGCGGGCGCGGGGGCGGAAGAGATGCAGGCGCGGACGGCCGTGGGGAAGGCGATAGTGCAGAGCCGGCTGGCGCAGGCGCGGCGCTGTGTGACAGTGGGGGAGCTGGACGTTAGCAACAAGCTTGCTGCGCGGAAGAAGGGGCAGTGGGGGCGGACGGGGCCGGGGAGCGGCAAGGAGAGAGAAGGAGACGTGCTGAGCCCGTGGGACCGGCTCAAGGAGACGCGGAAACTGATGCCTCTGGCGAGTTTCAGAGGGCGGGATGGGGAGGGCGAGGAGGAGGGCGGGCATGTGGGACTCATGGCAAAGCTCATGGGGCGCAGGGAGAGGGGCGCGCATCATGGGGGAGGTGCCGAGGGGGGAGGCGGGGGGAAGGAAGGAGGGGAGGGGAAGGGCGGGGCCGGGGGCGGGGGCGGGGATGGTGGCGGAGAGGGGGGCGAGGGCAGGGGCGTGAGGCGGATGGGGTCTTTGGAGACAGGGATGAGGGTGAGGTTAGTGGAGCAGGGCAGGGCAGTGTCGGATGGAGCCATGCTCGCTGCTGCTGCCCAGGCTGCCACTGCTGCTGCCGCCGCCGCCGCCGCTGATGCCGCGACTCCTGCTGCTGAAGCTGATCTTGCGCGTGGGAAAGGGAGTGGGGATGGGCGTGGGAGCAGGGAGGGGGATGCAGGTGCGGGTGGTGAGAGTGGTGTGGGTGCAGCAATGGAGGTCGATGCAGGTGCTGCTGTTGCTGCTGCTGCAGCTGTGGAAGGGAAGGACGAGAGTGGTGGCGATATGGTTGTTGGCGAGGGTGGGAAGCTGGTGATGGAAGGTGGGGGGGATGGAGGGGAGGCGAGGGCTATGGAGGGTGTGAGAGGAGGTGGTGGTGAGGTAAGTGTGGGGGATGTGGAGATGGGGAAGAGGGAGGAGGAGGAGGGAGAGAGAAGGGAGAGAGTTGGTGGGGAAGGAAGGGAAGAAGGAGACAGGATGGAAAGCGAGAGGCTGAAAGGGAGACAGGAGGAGGAGAGGAGGGAGGGGGAGAGGAGGGAGGAGGAGAGGAGGGAGGAGGAGAGGAGGAAGGAGGAGAGGAGGGAGGAGGAGAGGAGGGAGGAGGAGAGAAGGGAGGAGGAGAGAAGGGAGCGACTTAAGGTGGAGGAGGAAAGGAAAGAGGAGGAGAGTAGAATGGCAGCAAGGTTTGAAGAGGAGAGACGAGAGAGGGAGAGGGTTGCTCTGGAGAAAGAGGAGGAGGAACGAAGGGAGCGAGAGAGGGCTGATGAAGAGAGAAGGGTTCATGAGGAGCAGCGAATAATGAAGGAGCGAGAAGAGGAGGAGAGAAGGGAAAAGGAGAGGGAGGAGGAGAGAAGGGAGAAGGAGAGGGAGGAGGAGGAGAGAAGGGAAAAGGAGAGGGAGGAGGAGGAGAGACGGGAAAAGGAGAGGGAGGAGGAGGAGAGAGAGAGAAAGAGAGGAAGGAGGAGGAGAGAAGAGAAAGGGAGAGAGAGGAGGAGGAGATAAGACAGAAGGAGAAAGCAGAAAACGAGAGGAAGGAAAGGGAGAGAGAGGAGCAAGAGAGGAGGGAAAAGGAAGAAGAGGAGGAGAGGATGAGATTGGAGACAGAGGAAGGGGAGAGATGGGAACGAGAGCAAGAGGAAGAGGAGAGGCGAGAGATGGAGAGGCAGGAGGGAGGCAGAAGAGGGGGTGACAAGGGGCAAGAGCAGGAGGCGAGGGGAGGGGGGTTGCGGGAGAAAGACAGGGGGGGCAAGAGCGAGCAGGAGCAGCTGCTGCTGCAGTTTTTGGATGAAGAGTGCCGGAGAGAAGAAGGGTGGCGCGGTGGTGACCAGGGGCGAGGGAGAGCGCAACGGGGGGGTGATGCTGGGAGTGGTGGTGAGAGTGATGGGGAGGAGAGCGGGGTGGTGCATGAGAGGGAGGATGAGGAAGGGGACTTGTATGGTGCGGAGTGGGAAGCAGAGGGGAGGGTGGAGGGCAGCGGAAGGAGAGGGAAGGCGGCAGAAGAGGATGAGGAGACGGAGGATGAGGAAGAAAGAGAGACTGGCGAAGCAGGAAAGGATGCAGCAGGTGTGGTGGTGGAGGAGGGAGAGGAGGGTGTGTTTGGGGAAGTGAGCGATGGGGAGATGGAGGTTGAGAGTGGTAGAGGGGAGGGTGGGGTGGTGGGGATGGGGAGAGGCAAGGGGGTTACTGCAAGGGGGGGTGAGTGGGAAGGAGCGGAATGGGAGGAGGAGGAGGAGGAGAAAAGAGCTGGTGAGACTGAGGGTGGTTATAGAGAGAGGGAAGGAGAGGAGAGAGAGGAGGGAGTGGAGGGAGAATGGGAAGAGGGAGAGGGAATGGTGGTGGAGGAGAAGGGAGATGAGGAGGGTGGGGGAGAGAAACGGGAAAAGGGCGGGCAGGGAGAAAGGGAGATCGAAAGGGATGATGGAGGAGAGGGGGATGGCGTGGAGGAGGAAGGAGTGGAGAAAGCAGGGGAGGAGGGGGATGCGGAGGAAGCTGGGGAGGCGGCAGGGGAAGGGGCAGAGGAGGGGGCACGAGGGGAAGGGGCAGAGGAGGGGGCACGGGAGGGAGCAGGGGAAGGGGCAGGAGAGGCGGCAGGAGAGGCGGCAGGAATGGAGATGGAACCAGAGGTGCTGTTGATGCGGCAGGAGGGCATTCGCGGACCCGTGAGAAGGAGCACAGGCAGGCTCGCGAGTGATGGGGAGGTGGACGGGGTGGAGGATGATGAAGAGGGGGATTTTCTAGATGATGAGTATGATGATGAGGGGGAGTATGAGGGGGAGGAGGAGGTTTACAGTGATGAGTATACGGATGAGGAAGGGGAGTATGAGGAGGAATATGATGAGGAGTATGAGGGGGAGTATGATGAAGAGTATGACGAGGAATACGACGAGGAGGGAGAGTATGAGTATGATGACGAGGGGGAGTATGAGGAGGGGGAATACGAGGAGGGAGAGTATGAAGATGAGGAGGACTATGATGAGGAAGAGGTGGGGGAGGGGGAGGAGTTAGAGGGGGGTGTGGGTGTAGGCCGGGGCAGGGGTGCAGCAGCAGCGGGAGCAGCAGCAGCAGGTGGGGTGGTGGGTAGAAGGCGGGTGGGTGGGCCGGTGGGAGGAGCGGGTGGGAGAGGCAGGGGAGTGGGCAGGGGCAGGCCGCCCAGACCCCCGGGAGGGGTGCAGAGACCTGTGGGGGCGCGCGGGGGGCAGGTGGGGGAGCATGGGGAGGAGGAGGAAGGGGAGTTTGAGGATGAGTATGAGGATGAGGAGGGGTTGCATGAGATGGAAGAGGAAGGGGAGTGGACAGAGGACGATGCTGATTTGGATGATGAGGAGTTGGGTGCGGAGGAGGAGGAAGAGGACTTTTTGGAAGAGGAGGGGGACGAGGTGGGACCGATGGTGCCAAGGAGGAGAATGACAGGGCGGAGAGGCAGGTACAGGGATCATGTGGATGACGAGGAGGAGTACGATGATGAGTATGATGACGGGGACTTGGATTTCATCGATGATTATGATGAGGAGGACGATGGGTTGGGGGAGGGAGGCGGAGAGGAGGAAGAGGAGGAGCGGCCGCCAGAGCTGATGTACGTTCGCTCGCTGTCCACGCTTCGCCGGCCGGAAATCGCGCAGATGCAGGGCGGCGGCGTGACGCCCGCTGCCCGGCAGGTGTACTACGAGTTTGGGCCGATCGGGGCGGCGAGGGTGCGCGCGCAGCAGTGCCGCGACCACTGGTCGTGGCTCTTCATGCAGTATCTAGAAACCATGCTGCCTCGCCTGGCAGTGCAAGACGACGACGATATCATGAGTCTCACCAGCACGGGGGATCATCTAGACGATGACGATAATCTCGCCTTCCCCAGCGCGGCTAGTAGCACTGCGTTTGGGAGCAGCAGAGGTGCGACGACGGCGGTGGCCGGAGGAGCAGGCGGGGGTGCGTGGCCGGAGGGAGGCCCGGGAGTGAGAGTGCTGCGGCCGGTGGGGCGGACCAACCGGAACTGGTCGGTGGCGGGCGCGCTGAGGGAGTTTGAATGGGTGAAGCGCAAGTTCCGGGGGGTGGCGGAGAGTAGCGAGCGGTTGAACGAGGTGCACGTGGGTGAGGCGTTTGTGGCGGGGCTGTCGGTGTGGCTCAAGTACTGGGAGCAGTGGGGGGAGAACCGACCCAAGTGGCAGGGCGAGGAGGACGACGACAATGAAGACGACCCAGCAGTACCCGGTGGGGGGGGAGGAGGTGGGGGTGCTGGTGCTGGTGGTGCCGGTGGTGGTGCTGGTGGTGCCGGTGGCAGTCTAGGGGGCATGTCTCCTGTGAGGTTCAATGACTCTGCTACTAGTTCCCCCTGGAGGGACCTGCCTAACAGCTCCAACAGCTCGCCCTGGCGCGGGGACAGGGACGACGGGGGGGACGGCAGGGGCAGATACGCGCACAGTGACCTGGGGGGCGGAGGGGGAGGTTATGCGGGGAGCGCGGGAGGCGGGGGGTACGGCAGTGGGAGGCGACCAAGTAGCGTGGCAGCGGGGTTGTCGGGAGCAGGAGGGGACGTGCATACGTACGGGCCCAAGCGCTGGGGCCCGGAGGGTAGCCTGCAGTCTCGCCTTGTTGCGGAGGCGCTGGGAACAGGACAAGCGCTGCCCACCACGTGCCAGCACGATGATATTCTCCGGGTGGCGGGGCTGGCAGCAGCAATCAGCAGCTGGCAGCCGTCCACTGCGTGCATGTGCCTGCTGCGCCTACTGGACCGCATGGCCCAGTTTGAACTGCTCTCCCTCGGGATTACCATCTCGCCGCACCGCGACGCCGCTGCTGTTGCCGCCGCCACGGCAGCGGCTTCGGGGAGTCACGGGTCGGTGAGAGGAGGAGGGGGAGCGCTGGGGCCGTCAGCACGGCACCACCTGGCGGGGATTGGCAATGAGGGGAGCATGCCGTCGTCGCCTGCTGGGTCGCGGCGGCGCTCGGAGAGTTTTACGATGGGCGGTGGGGGACTGGCGGAGCAGACCGGGCCTATTCCGACATCGTTCAGCGGGCTGGGGTCTGCTTTTGGCGCGGCGGTGGCAGCGGCGCCGGCGCAGCAGCAGGCGGCAGCAGCACAGGAGGCTTCGGCAGCGGCAGCAGCGGCACCACCGCCGCCGCCACAGAAGAAGTCAGGAGGCGGGTTGCTTGCTTTCACAGCGAATTTCACCCGCCCGACCACTCCCTTCTTTGGCATCGGGTCCTCCTCTGCTGCCTCCCACCCCGCCCCCCCGCCCCCTGAACCCACTCCGCCGTCCGCCCCGCCGTCCAATGTGAGCTCGCCACCTGTCTCGGACCTGTCAGGAGGCCCGACGGTCGCCGTGGGGCCTATGGGAATGGCAGGGATGGGGTTGGTGCGGGCGCCTGCAAACCTCCCTGCGTGCCGAGCGTTCGTGATGGCATGCCTCAAGGCCATTCTCTCGTCCCAGTACGAGAAATCAGGAGGTGCAGCGGCGGCCAGCAGGAGAGCCATGTCGGCAGCAGCAGCGGCAGCAGCGTCCGCGGGGGGGGGAGGAGCGTTGTCGGGCGCGGACGGAGCGCTGCTGTCCGTGCGGTCAGCAGGGCGCAAGCCCTGGTGCCCCATCCGCCTCTCCAGCCTGGCGGAGGTGGCGCTAGCGGAGGGCATCGCGCGCGCGAAGCACAGCGACCTAGTAGAGCGGTGCGAGGAGATCGACCGGCTGTATGACTCCCTGGGGCTGGGACCGGGCCTGCTAGCCATGAACCTAGCGGCTGAGATGCGGGAGCTGCATTTCCTGCACCCGGGGGATCTGATCTCGCTGGCTCTGCACTACGAGCATATCGGGCTGGAGGAGGCTGCTTTCCACGTGTGCCTACGGGCCGTGGCGTCTGGGAGGCTCACCACGGACGGGTTTGACCATGTGATCCGCATGGTGTTTCTGGGCAGCGGGGCCGAGTCGATCAACGCGCGCTTCGCACGGCTGGCAACGGCGGTCAAGAATGCGCACATCGCCAACGTGGAGGCCACGGGCGCGGCGGCGGGCGCGCGCGCTTCCTCCTACATCGCAGAGTTCGCGGACGCGATGCTGAGAAACGGCGAGCTGAAGCAGCACCACCCGTGGGCGTACGAGGTCACGCTCAATTTCCTCCGCATGAACACGCGTGGCGGCGGCCTGGGCGCCGGTGCAGGCCTCGGGGGGCTAGCGGCCGGTGCGGGAGACTGGCGGGAGCGGGAGCTCTGCGCACTAGTGACACTCAACCGCTGGCTGGGGCTGACAGCGGCAGGGGGGGTAGCGGGAGGGCTGGCGGGGGGAGAGAAGTCGCTGGAAGCGGCGCAGGACAGAGCGGTAGAGATAGTGGAGCAGATGGCTCAGCCCGAGGTGACGGTGGGGTGGGCGGTGTGGTTGAGGATCGGCAAGACGGTGGAGACGGAGCATAACCTGCCCGTGCTGCTGGAGTCCATGCAAGTCAAGTCCATCATGCACGTCTATGAGGTGCGGCGACTGGGATAGGTGGTGTGCGGTGGGGTGCGGTCGGATGGGAATGGGGTGAGGTGGGGTGGCGTGGGGTGGGATGGACTGTGCAAGCATGTATCCTGAGTATAAATTTGCAGCACGCCTCTCACTGATACCGTCTTCCTGCTTTTCTCCCTCTCTCTCCCTCCTCCCTCCCCTCCTCCCCTCCTTCCCCCCGTCCCCTCCTCCCATCCTCCCTTCCCCACCACTCCCCCTCCCCACCCCACACACAGAGCATAGAGGAGGACGGCACGTGCCAGGACGCACAGCAGCTGGAGGTGTTCGACTGGGGGCTGCAAGGCATCCTGGTGGGCTGAGTGTCATCCTTTTCCTCTGTCTCCCTCTCCCTCCCTCCACCCTCCCTTCTCCCCTCCTCCCATTCTCTTGTCCTCCCTTCTCGCGTCCTCCCATCCTCCCTCCGCCACCCTCCCCCCGTCGGCCCCCCACCTATGCCAAGCAGAGCATAGAGGAGGACGGCACGTGCCAGGACGCGCAGCAGCTGGAAGTATTCGACTGGGGGTTGCGCGGCATCCTGGTGGGGCTACCAGACAAGGACCCCGCAGCCGCGCTGCTGGAAGTGATCTACCCGCTGGAGGAGGAGAAGGCGGATCTGACTCTCGCCATGGCTGCGCGCCTGGCTGCCACGTCGTCGCCGGTGGATAGCCGCATGTGGCCGCTGGCCAATACCACGTCGTTTGTTGCCCAGCTACTCGTGCTCACTGATGGATGTGCGTGGGGGAGGGGAGAGGTGGGGAGGGAGGTGGGAAGGGAGGGACGGACGGAGGGACGGAGGAAGGGGGGGGCGGAGGGAAGAGCAGTGGGGTTGAGCTCAGTGTGACTGGTGTGTTGCGTGTTTGGTTCCTACTGTCTGACTGTGCATGGTGTTGTGTGGACTGTTCTCCTATACTAACCTCGTCCTACGCCCCTCCTCTCGCCCCCATCCCTCCCTGCACACTCCACCAATCACGCCACACGCGTGGTGCTGTGCTGGCAGGGGTGTTGGACCAGAGGCAGATGTCGCGGGCGGTGAACGTGGCGACCAGGCTGTGGGGGTGGGCCATGCCCAAGCGCTCCCAGCTCATGGAGCAATGCGAGGTGCGTGCCCTGGGGATGAGGAGGTCTTGGGGATAAGGGGGGATGGGGATGACGGGGCTTGGTTATGAGGGGGCTTGGGGATGGAGGGCCGTCAGCATGAGCATGTGGAATGGGGGCGTGGGGATGGGGCCCCTCAACTTGTCTGTACTGCGTAAATTTGGTGCCATTTCTGTCCTGGCTGTCTCCTCCCACGCGCCTCTTGCTGCAAAACCCCAATTGTCCATGCCTCATTCCCGGAACCCCAACCTGGCATGATGTCATGGTCTTGGTATTGGTGCAGACTGCGGACGAGGCAAGGGAGGTGATGGAGCGCAGTGCAGCTTCCATCTGGCGCTCCGTTGCTGCCTCAGGTGCCACGCCCTTCCTCCACACCCACTCCCACGCCCACTGCCACGCCAATGCCCACGCCCACGCCAATGCCCACGCCCATGCCCAGTGCCCACACCCATGCCCAGTGCCCATGCTCGCACCCGTGCCCCATGGCTGTGCCCGTGCCCACGCCCTCCCTTGTGTCCCTCTCCCTCCGCCGTTCCGTCACTCTCGTTCCAGGCACTCCCTGCCCTGCCTTGGCACCTCCACGGCATTCACACGCACGCATGCACTCTCACTCTTGCATCCATGTGCCTACACTCGCCTCTAACCTCCCTAGTGTTGCCATGATGAATCTTGCCCCCCGTCTCCCTTTCAACCCTGCAGGAGCACAGCCGGGAGCGTCCTAGTGTGCTTACAAGAGCACCCACACCAGCTCTTGTGCAGTCTGCTACAATCCAGTGCCCACTCGAGTGCAATAAGCAAGTGACAGAGCCATTAGGTGTGCTTGTACTGTCAATGAAAGCTCGAAATCGCTTAGGAGTGGTAGGTTTTGCTTGTGCTCTTGTGCTCCTGTGTTCTACAGCTGAAATGATGTACCTAGTATTTATGCAGGTAGCAGTTGTCAGCACAGCAGCAGTGCTCTGGAGGGTTGTTTTGTAACTCTGTTGTAACCGTTTGCTGTATTTTAAGGAGGTTCAAGCTTCTGAAGAACAAAACTGCTGGGCCTGAATGGCTGGTACGGTATTCAGGTCCCATACTGGTTCTGGGGCAGGCCAAGTAAGTACGGTAATGAGGCATACCGGTATCTACCAGTAAGCTGGAGAGTCAAACGGCATTCACACACACACATGCTGGAGAGAGGCTAATGATACACTCAACCCAACCCAACTCATTCCTGCTACAGAAGGTTGGATTCGCCTGAAGGCTGCAATAGGTATGCGGTCTGCTACTTCCATTTGCACTAGCACACTATCAGAAACAGCTACAGTACCTTATCCATCAGGTGTTGGCTGAAATGCCTGGGATCACAGTACGAGAACAGAAAATGCATTCACCAGGGCTCGCAACCCAATCAGGCGCTTTATTCCATGCTAAGCTAGCTGGGCGGGCCAGGGCACTTATGCATCTGAGGTAGATCGATGTGCTTCCTCTGTGCCCGCCTCAAGAACCCGCGTCCCTTGTATCAGTATGCATCTACTAATTTACGGTATCCATTTGCTAACTAACTTGGGTTGGGTGGCTGAGAGTCTCTAGCATTATTTATTGCTGTTGCTGTGTCGGTCGGTGAGTGCTGTGTCAAAGCGTGACCCTCCCGCATGCTGCCAGGCACGCCTTGACATTAGCGTCGCCCTGTGCCCCCTTGCAGCATGCAGCACACTGTGCTGCCACGGCGCCTGCTCCCTCCTCCGGCACGCACACTGCCATGCTCCACCGCACCATGCCATGCCATGCCACAGTGTTGTGAGGAGCCAGGGTTCGGACGGAACAAAGAAGACAAAGACAAGGATAAGGGCAACGGCAAGGAGACGCGAGGAGATATGGGGAACTGGGAGGGGCGGTTACAACGATGGGATGGGGAACCAAAGGAGCGCATGGGACGGATGGACGCGAGGCGTTGACACGAGGGGACGTATGGGAAGGTTCATGTAGAAAGTCTAGCGTGGCGGAGGAGAGGGGGAGGGAGGGAGAAAGCTCACTCTTGCACCCCTTGATGCGGCGGCAGTTGGAGAACTGCCCCTTATTGCACGCGCAGCGCTGGCATATGTCGCCCGCCTTGATCGCGCCAGATGCCACTCCGCTGCTGTAGAAAATAGGGCCCCACCCGGGCCCCGCCGAGACACACTGCCCCGCGGACACTGGCGCA
Source organism: Closterium sp. Yama58-4 (assembly GCA_947470075.1). Taxonomy (NCBI): domain Eukaryota; kingdom Viridiplantae; phylum Streptophyta; class Zygnematophyceae; order Desmidiales; family Closteriaceae; genus Closterium; species Closterium sp. Yama58-4. Next base: position 333,884 of record CANIUD010000852.1, on the reverse strand, counting down.
CGGGGAGAGGACGGGGGAAGAAGGAGAGGGGCGGATAGGGTTGGATAGAGGGTGCGGATGATACGGGCACTGCTGTTGGGATTAGTAGTGCTGTAGGGTGGCAGGGTAAGGTGGAGAAGGCGGGGATGTGTTGGTGGAATGACGCATTATTGCTGCAAATGATCAAGTGTGGTGGGTGGCGCGGTTGAGGGGAGGTGGGCGTACTTGCGGGGTGCGTGCAGGTGCCCAGATTGACCTTCTTGACTTGGTTGACCACGCACCTGCATTCACACATATCACGCACACGCACGCACATCGAAACACAGTAACACATACAAGGTAAGGGACTGGTTACTGGCAGGGTGCAAATCACTGATTTAGGAGCAACGAGCATTCACGGCGCTTGTGTGCGCTCTTCGGATCCTATCACCAATAAGCTCCTGCTGCATTTCCGCTCGCACTAGCCCCGTATCCCTGTCTCCACCTTCTCACTCCGCCAAGCTCTCCTTCCGCGGCCGGTCCCCCCCAACTCACAGGCTCTGGCGCCCGGAGCACGCGGAGCCCACCGGCTTCCCCGCAGTGTCCACTCTGCACCGCGGCCCCGGCTCGCACTCGCACGACGCGCCGGCAGCGCCGGGGAGGCGCGAGCAGGTGCAGTTGGGGCAGGCGTAGTTGGCGGTGATGCTGGTGGTGCCCACGGCGTACGACACGGATTGGTAGATGCAGTAGTCGTTAGCTGGTGGCGGGGATAGCAGGCGCGCGGGAAATCGGGAACGGGTAAGCTAATGGCCATTCAGCGCCGTGGATATGGCGGTCTTTTCCTAAAATATATTGTTGCGGACAGCAGGCGAGGATATATATCAGGCGAGTGCGTGCCTCTGCGTGTGCTGATGGGGCGAGCTAGAGCACAACTTGCGAGTGCGGGTAGCCCTTCGTGCGGCAGTTTGTGTGTGTGAGAGTGAGTGAATAAGGGAAACAGTGGGACTTACAGTTATAGGAGTCGACGCACACGCCTTGGAAGAGCTTATCGTGCGACGCGGGGAGCACCTGCTTCACCACGCACCTGCGCAGGAGCACGGAGCAACACGGCACGATTCGGACATAGATCGAGGAGTGAAAATGAGGCCTCAGGGATATAAGCGACGCGACAAAACAGTGCAGTCCAAATGCTGCTCGGGATGAGGAGAACGCTTTGCTGGGCCAGAGAGGAGTTGAATGTGGGAGGTACGACGAGCTACTAGCAAGCAATAAAGACGTGTTTGATGGGGCTGGTGGGATTGATGGGGAAGATGGGGCGACGCACTGGAAGGGTTGCTTGCAGCTGGGCTGTGCCGGCATGTACTGCTTGCTCCAGAAGCACGTCGCGCCGTCTTGCAACGGCGGCTTTGGTGCTGCTGACGCGGGAGATGCAGTCACTGCACACACGAAGCAGTCAAGCGCGCAGCGGTTAGAGGAGCTCCGGAATCAGTCGACGCACGACCGTGGCATGCAGGAGTAAGAACTGCATGACTCATCACGCATGTGAGTTGCGTGGTAGCGCATGCCAGCTTACACGCGAGGGAGAGGGCGAGCGCGGAGACGAAGAGAGAAAGAGTCTTGGCCATGGTGGCTGGAGATGGGGCGTGCGAAGCTCGGCGCTGGATTCGCTTGGAGCAGACGGTCGAGTCTGAGAAGATAGCGGGACACGTTTCGCGGAGTGTCGACTGGCAAGTGATGCAGCAGAAGTAGAGGCTCACAAAACAAACAAGTTCAGAGAAAGCCACGCGGTTATGCTGAGGGAACCAGTAACAAAGTGAAAGTGCCGTCTCTCAAGGCATCAACTGGTGTTGAAGAGGACTAGGGGTGTGGTGTGCTGGTGCTATTTGAAGAAGTGGAATGTCGGGCGGTTGTGACATCTGCGAGAAAGCGGCGGAGCTTTTGTAGCCGCAATGACGCACGCAGTCAGAACCAAGTCATCGAAGAATGCGCAATCCGCGCCGCCACATTCATTCCCTGGCGAAGCGCGAGGAGGCTTTACCTCCTGCCGAGAGAACTGGAATCCAACAATAATGTCACATCAATAATGGTGTGGGTTGAGTGTCGTTGCCCATAGGGAGGATGATAATCATGATCCGCAGAACACGCAACGAGTCAGATAACGAATGATAGAGAAAGTGTTAACAACATTTCATATTCCCGTTTGGTGGTGGCTCTTTAAACGGGAATGAAACATACTGTCATCAAACGTTTTGGAATAAATAACAATAGTAAATATGTTACTTCATACCAATAAGAATAATCAATTGACAGTTACCGAAAGTAGATCATTTATCACTTTTTGTTATATTTTTATATAGTCAATACTAGCGTCATGTATTCATGTGGTTAACCGGGCATAAATTCAAACGCTCATTGGAGGAACGTGGATCTGGCAAGATCTGCAGCGGAGGAATCTCGGGAAAGCCTGCTGGTTTTGTGCCTGGCAAGTTTCAGTGGCGATCACTTTTGTGTGGGCTGGGTGGGGCGGTTTTGGCTGGGCGTTCACTGGTCAACTTATGACCAGACCTCAAAGCAGGTGGTTCCCGCGCTTTCCATGGTCGCGCCGGCGAATGAGCTGCAGACAGCAGAACAACCTTGCAACTTCCCGCCAATGGTTCGAGCCTTATCTCTTACTACATGCCATTTGGCAACTCTTTGCCTCCCAAGCCAATTTCAAACTGCGTTTTCGCGCCAGTTTCTCCAGGTGAGACGAGCAGCTATTGGTTCGATTCTGAACAAGCCTGCCATGGGCCAGCGATGGTGGAACAGTGGAGTACGCTTGGTCAAAGATGGCAGGCAGTCATGTGGGATGGGTTTGTCCCAGCCAAGCCCAGGAACCGCATTCCTTGAAACATCGGCGCATCCCGAAAGGATTTTCAAGGCAGGATTTCTTCTCCCCCTCCCCGGACCCCGGACCATGGACCCCGGACCCCGGACCCCGGACCCCGGACCCCGACCCCGAACACAAGCAAACCCATTCACCCCGCCAACCAATGTTGCCCAGAGCATCCGAACAGCCAGACTTCCCTCCCCATTTTCCTCAAAACCTCCAGAAAAGGAAGTTCCTTTCCGCTTTTCAATGCCAACCGCCCGTGAATGTGATCAACTCGCACAGTTCCCTTCCCCCTTCCCCTCGCACTGTGGCGCGGACCATCCCTTGAAATCCCCCCCCCACCCCTCCCTCCCCCTGTGTTGACGAATTCCCCTCTCCCCGCCTCAAGGCTCTTCCTTCCCACTGTCCCCCATCCCGCGCATCCCTTTACGCTCACTGTATCCCGTCGTCCTGGACGGGGCGCGCTTGTCAGGGAGCCGGACCACATGCGTATCACAGCTCGACGGGCACCAGCGCAGCAAAGCAATCTCCTCCTCACCAAAAGCCAGCGCTACTGCAATGCAACGCAAGCACTCTCATCTCATCCTCCTCCCATCCCATCCCGTACTGCTGCAACCTCCCCCCCAATGCTGGCTTTCAAACTGTCCTCCGAATCTCAACCGAAGGGGTTTGGATCCACACAATAGTATAACTCCCATATTCCGACCAACTTCCCCATCGACCGTTTTTTACCGCTCCTGTGTTAGTCCCTGAACTAACCAAAACTGGCGGTTTTCCTTTCTATCGGCAAGGAGACATGAAGAAAAATACCATTTCGCTCAGTGCCTTGAGTCCGGTTTTAATCTGAAAAGGAAAGGTTTCGTCGTTCCGGAATGGCAGCCATGGTGGGTCCATCTACCCCTATGGGGTGCGTGCACCCCTCCTCCGGTTCCTGCGATCCATTAGAGGAAGCAAAGCCGTCCAAGCCACGGCTCTCCTCTCCCATGCAAACGCAACCCTTTCCGCCTCTCTCCCTCACTGACCGCATCCCCAGGCCGCCAGCGTCAACAAATCCCGCGGCAGTGCAAAGCTCCGCCGCAGCCGTACCCCCTCTCCCCCCGTCCCTTCACCAGAGCCTTTGCCAGAAGGTGCTTCAAGCGCGGGATGCGCAAAGCAACATCCCGTCATCCTCTCCCCCCATGTCACCCGCCCTGAAACCGCTGTTCCTCTCCCCCATGTCTCCGCACACGCCTCCGCTTCCGCCGTTTGCGTCCGCGAGCCCTGTCGTCACGCCGTCGCTGCATCCCGCGAGCCGAACGCCGCAGGCCGGCAGAGGAGCTCCAGGCGGCACGAATCTGCGGCAGGCTGCTTCAGGCGCGGATGATCGCACGTATGGCGGCATGAAAGTCGGCATGTACCATCCGGAGCAGGAGAATCTCTGCCGGTCGCCGTCTTGGTAAGCCGGAGGAGGCGGATCTTGCTTTGCACTGGGAATGAAGGATCGGAAAAGTTGCGGTGCTTTTAGAGGAGGATTTTCAACCATTTCGGCTGCCGCACTCGTTCCTCTCTTCCGATTTCAGGGCCTTTCCTCGACGATGCGACGGAAAAGGCTTACCATTCCCGCCCGTTTTCGTTCTCCTCTTCTTCCTGCTTCCCCGCGCCCTCCCGCAACTGTGTCACGACCGCAGGCCGAGCCACAAGCGCAAGCGGCACGAGGTGCAGGACTGGTCGCCAGGCGTCCCGTGCGGCGCGCTCCGCATGGCCGCCGGGTGCCCGTCGCCGCATCGCCTCAGCAACTGCAACAGCCCAGTCATGGGCGCGCATGCGTCCGCGCGGCCATTCGCGAGCGGAGGATCTGGGGGCGCCGGGGAGGCCATCGGTGGCAGTGGCGGCGACGGGTGGACCCCGTCGAAGAGTCCGCGGTTGATGCCGCACCACATGGTGCGTCGCAGGAGGAGGGGAGAGTGAAAGCATTGGTGCTTCCAATGGTTGATGTCACGCCCACGCCTCCCTTGCCGGCGCCATGGCTCGTCACGGCGTGTAACGAGTCTTCATCCCGTTCTCCTTCCTCATTTCCCTCTCTTTTTCTTTCTGTGTCGCTCCGTCTTCCAGGATTCGAAAGGGACTGAACGATCTCCCCGCTCGGGACGCTGTGACTGCTGCTGCTGCTGCTGCTGCTGTGGGATTCAGAAACAGCCCGGGAGCACCGGCCCACCATCAGCCGCCACCGTCGCAGCAGCAACAGCAGCAGCAACAGCAGCAGCAACAGCAGCAGCAACAGCAGCAGCAGCAGCAGCAGCAGCAGCAGCAGCAGCAGCAGCAGCAGCAGCAGCAACAGCAGCAGCAACAGCAGCAACAGAAGCAGAGCATGTCTCCCGCATCGGCCGCGCGACTTAGCAGAAGCTACTCGCAGCCCTCCCTGGGTCACCAGTCGCACGGGCAGCCGTCGTCGCAGCAGCACGGCGCGCGCACCCCGCAGGTCCTCAGCCCCTTCAACCGTCCTCAGCCGCACCCTCACGCGCACCCTCAAGCGCACGGCGCGTCGTCTGCTCCGCAAGATAACCGGCAGCACCCGTGCCCATCTAACACTCCGCAACCGCCGAATCCTAACTATGGCGCTCAGCAGTCCGCGCCGTCCGGCGCGCCATCGCCTGCAGCAGCAAGGCCGTGCCCGCCGTGTCCCTCCCCGCTCGTTTTCCCGCAGCAAACGCCGCACACTCCTAGCCTGCAACCCGCGCAAGCGCCCTCCGTCCCCTCCAGCCCCGCGCCGGTGTCGTCCCCCAGCCTCTCCGGGAAGCCTGCGCTCGTGCCCATCGCTCCGCGGAAGATTCTCCCCGCGGCCCCCGCGCTCCACCCAAGCGGCATTCCGCCGGTGGGGCAGAGAGGCGCAAAGATCCTCGGGCTCATGGGTCTCAACGTCGCGCCCGGCGCGCTCCCCAACCTTATGGCGCATCCCCCGCAACTGGGGTCCATGGGGGCGCACGCAGGCGGGGTAATGGGCATGGGCGCGGGGATGAGCATGGGTCCGCCTGGCTCGTTCCCCTCGTCCTCCCCCTCCGCTCTCTCCCGCTCCCAGAGCATGACCACCAGCAGGGTGCCCGTTCTCCCCGGCCCCTCCGCCACTGCCGCCGCTATTGCGCGCGCGCGCGCGTCAATGCCGCGGAGCCTCAGTGCGCCGCGTGTGCTTGCTGTGAACGGCGCTCCTGCAGCTTTAACTCCTACTGTTACCAGCGTGAACGGTGCTGGTGGTAGCTTTGCCGCCGGCAGCAGCGGGGGAGGTCCCATGATTGGCTCGCCATTCCTCTCGCCGTCCCTTGCCGGCAAGCCGTCTCACATCGCCGGAATCCGTCAGCTCTGCCAGTCCCCTGCTGTCGCGCAGCTTCCGCCACCCGCGCTTCCGATGCACGCGCTGCCCCCGCTCGGGGGATCTCCCGCCGTTGGCGCGGGGGGCGCTGCCGCGGGCAGTCAGATGGGGGCTGGGGCGAACGTGGGCGGAACGAGGGCGGGTAGTGTGAACGCAGTAGCGCCAGCCATGCGGCAGGCAGGCATGGCCTGGGTGGACCGGCTTTCGAATCTCGCGCACCATCATGCCAGCAAGCAGCAGCCGCAGCAGAAGCAGCAGCCGCAGCAGAAGCAGCAGCCGCAGCAGAAGCAGCAGCAGCAGCAGCCGCAGCAGCAGCAGCAGCAGCACAGCAGGCAGCAGCAACAGCAAGCTCAGCCCGTGCAGCAGCAAGAGCGTGTGGCCGCAGCAGCATGCAGCTCCCCTGCAGTCCGTACGAGCAGTGTCACAGGCGGCAGTGCGGCAACGGATGCCTCGGCAGCCAGCAGCTGCCAAGCGGGCAGCGGGATCAAGGGAGCGAGTGCGGACGAGAGGGACAGCCGGGGAGACGCGGAGGAGCAGGCGAAGGCGGGTGGAGCAAAGCTGGCGGCAAGCGCTAGCCTGGTGAGCAGGAACGTGCCGCTGCTGCAGCAGACGTCGCATCACAAGTGCTCAGGCGGTGGGTTCTCTGTTGGCCCTGGCCTCGCTGCGCTGCAGCGCCGCCCCCTGCCTCCTGTGCCCGAGGCGGAAGGGGATGCTGCTCCTGATGCTGCTCCTGATGCTGCTGTGGCCGCGAGTCTGCCCAAATGTGAATCCGTGTGTGACAGCTCCGTGCCTGCTGTCTCGAACGCGGGCCCTCCTCCTGCTTTTGCTGCGACTGGTGCTGCTGATGCGGCGAACGGTGCTGGTGATGGTGCTGCCGGTGCTGGTGCCGGCACTGCGCACACGGCGGTGGCGCTGCAGCATGCACGCAGAGCAGAGGAGAACATGGAGACGGAGCAACAGCCGCAGGTGCACCAGCAGCAGCACCCTGCGGTGCCGCAGCAAGCACCGAATTCTCAGGAACAGCTTCTGCATGAGGTCAAGCCTGAGCTTGTGCAGGGTCAAAATCAGCAGCAGCAGAGCAAGGTGGAGCACGGGGAGAATCCGCCGCCGCCGCAGCAACCGGAGAAGCAGCCGACCCAGCAGCAGCAGGAGCAGCAGCAGCAGGAGGAGGCTTCCCAGAAGCAGCAGCACGAGGAACCCCTGCAGGCAGCGAAAGCAGCAATGGTAAAGCCAGATGAGGAGCCACAAGCACAGGCACAGTTGGAGAGCCCCAATAAGCCGGTCTGCACCATGGCACACACAACCCCCCCGCCGATGCCTCTCCCACAACCTCCTGTGGGATCTCGACCTCCTGCCGCTGCTCCTCCTGCTCTTGACGCTGCCCCCTATGCGCCGTCCGCAGCTGCCTCTTCGCCGTTCGTCATTGCAGCACCTGCTGCAGCTCTCCCCGTGGCTCAACCTGACTCCATGCCTGCAGGCCTGGGTGCGACCCTGCCGCCCCTCTTCCCGCATGAACTCAGCTACGCGGGCTGGTCTGGGGCAGACGAGTCGCTGGGCGGGGCGGGCGGTGAGGAGGATGGAGCGATGTGGACGGATGCAGGGCTGATCACAGCGGAGGACATGGAGGCGACCGCGAAGGAGGTGCTGGAGTGGTACCCCGATGGCTCTGATGGTGCCTTCGTGGGCGGAGAGTACTACGCCATGCCTGGCGACGCTGCCCCCGACCTCCCTGCGTTGCCTGCTGCCCCCGGGCCTGCTGCTGCTGCTGCTGCTGCTGCTGCAGTTGGTGTGTCTGTTGCTGAACCTGTTGCGGCAGGCTCTCTGGCTGTTCACACGGGTCGACCTGCAGTGGTGCATGTTCCGAATCAGCAGCCCAGCTTCAACGCCTGGCAAGCTCCTCTTGCTCCATCGCTCCAGGGCCACTCCTGCATGCCGCCACCTTCCTTTCATCCCTCAGACGCAGCAGGATTCACTCCCGCTGCAGGTGCTGCGGGCATGGCAGGGTCAGCACAGGGCCATGGCTTTGCAGCAAGGGGCGGAGAGCAGGGGATGCATATGGAAGGGGGTGAGGAGGCGGTAGGTGGGCTTGAGTGCACTGACAGTGTGGTGGGGCTGTGGGGTGCTTTTGGGGAGGAAGAGAGGCCCCATAGCGGGGCGCACATGCTGGGCTGAGACAGCTGGGTGTGGCATGTGCGTGGGGTGTGGAGGGGGGTCAAGGGGGAGAGATGGACAAGGTGATTGTTCCGCATGCTGGGTGCTTCACCATCTGCACGGTGATTGTTGCGCGTTTCTGCTTGCTCTTGCGTCATGTTTGCTTTGTGTGTTTCATTCTGTGAGTGCATGAGTGTGCGTGTGTGTGTCTCTGTCTGTGTTTTCCGTGCGTACACGTATGCCCGTGCATGCCTGTGTGTCAGTTTGTCTGTTTCTTTTTTATGTATGGAAGCTTGCGCATCCATGCGTCACCATACTTGCCCTACCCTCCGTCACAGGCACAGCAATCGCTGGCCCCCGGGGGTAGGGCACCATGCAGCGTGCCTTAGCTATGTCTTTGGCATGTGGCTACTACTACACACTAAAATACAGCCCACGGTCCCCTTCATGTGCCGCTGAAGCCCTGTCAAGAGGAGAACAGGCTCCGTGCTGTAAGGGTACAGTTAGTGGGCGATGCACACTGCATGTGCTTGCAATCTTCAAGTTGCTGGCTTTAAATGGTGGTGCAGGGTGGGTGGATTGATGGCAGATATGGTTATGACTTTCAATGTAATATCTATTACTGTACCTTTTTCTTTTGGAATGGTTTGAAATGCTACCTGTGGTTCAACATTAGCTTAACTTAACTGGCTGCTGCAAGAATCAGAACTCAATAACAGGAGTGGTAGTCATGGACGAAATGAAAAAGTTGGGAGTAAGGAGTAAATGCAAATCTGCAAAATGCAATAGTGTTGGGAAAAGCATACTCTTTCATATCCGCGTAAATACAAAAATCAAAAACATTGACGAGGCTTTCTGTACCGGATCTGCACCAGGTTTTTGCGGGAAAGCTGACTGACACCGAGTCGGTCGGATGCGAGCGAAATTGTTTCAGCAGCGCAACTACCCCACTAGCCGTTTCACTTCGCTGTCATGCGCGAATCTCGCTGTCACCTCCCTCTTTCTCATTCTCGCTTTTGTCTCCCACCAGTTTCCGAGATTCAGATATTCATGTATGTTTCGTCAGACTTACCATTCTGCTTCCCCTGCGTGATCCATTGTTGCCACGAGTTTTACGTGCAGAACCCTAACGTTAGCAACACAGAGTTTCGGGCTTTTTGTTCTTGTATCATTCTCTCGTTCTTGGGGCAGTTTGATGGGTGTTTCCCTAGTAACGTGCACTGATTGTTCCGCGTTCTCCGCTCATGCCAGCCAGCATTCACCAGAGTTCCCGCGGCGGAACCCCGTCGGGCAGGCCTCGCCGCATAGTGCACGCTAAGCGATCCGGTCGGGTTGCCGACGTGGGAACAGCGAGCAGCGATGCGCAAGCACACGCAGTATCCGGAAAAAGGCTCTCCTTCATGGATCTTGATCCGGAGACATCGGATCATGCGCACTCGCAGTCATCTCAGCAGCAGCAGCCTCCCGCTGCCTTCCCTTCCGCCGCGTTCACCTCGCCCTTTTCCGTGTTCGGAGCAGCCGAAACGCCGCTAGTAACCCCCACCGGACCGTCTGTAGCCGGTTCGGATCCCGCATCGATGGCTGCGAACAAGCCTGCGAAGGTTGCAGCGCAAGAGCCGCCGCTGTTCCGCTTCGGGACAGGGGGAACCGCGGCGCAGGCGCAAGCGCAGGGATCGAGGGACTCGACCGGCGCGCCGTCACGGAGCACGCACAGCCGGAGGGTGGCGAGAGGGGGGTGGAACCGGGGAAGAGGGAAGGGCGCGAGTCCGGAACCCATGCTCACGGATTTCGCTGAACCCGCCCGTGATTTGCCTGGTGGTCAGAGTGGCTTTGTGGGTGGCGCCGTGGATGGCGGCGTGAGTGGCGGCATGGGTGGTCTGTCTGCGAACGGATGGACCTGGTTGAAACCTGGCAAGGTCGCCGGCGGCGGGTCCGCTTCTTTCGAGGTGAATCCAGCAGCAGGGTTTTCTTTCGGCAATGGCGTTTCCGCACCTCCTGCTCCGTCCGCAACGGCGGCAACTGCTGATGTTGAATTGCGCGACGATGACCATTCAGGCGAATCTAGCGAGTCGTTTGTAACAGCTGCTAGCGCATCCGTCTCTACCGCGTCTGCTGCCTCTGCTGCAGCGGCCTCTGCTGATACCGCTGCGCGCCCCAGTGCTGCTGTTGCTGCTGCTGCTGCCGCCGCGACTGACGCTCCGTCATCTGCGCCCACGTCAGCCAACGGTTCACCGGCCGCGAATGGCAGCGCAATGCCCTTTCCGTCATTCAATATCTTCGGATACCCTCGCCCCCACACCTCCGCTGCTTCCGCCTCGCCCGCGCCTGCCCCGCTCTTTGGGTCCGCCGTTCCCGTAATCTCCGCCTCCTCCGCCTCGCAACCGCCGACCGTACTGCCGCCTCCATTCGCCTCGCCCCTGTTTCACACCTCCCAAACCCCCCCGCTTTTCTCCTCTTCCGCGCCCTTTGCGGCGGGGCCTCCAGGAACCATACCGCTCTTCTCCTCCTCTTCCACCTCCTCCTCCGCCGCCGCCGCCGCCGCTGCTGCAGTTTTCCAAATGACAGCGGCAGCCCCGTTCGCGGCAGCAGGCGCGGTGAGGCCGCGCATGGCATCGGAGGGCGCGCGCGCGGGCGGGAAGAAGGTCAAGTCGCGCGGCTCGCGGGTGGCAGGCAAGGCGGGGACTCCACCGGCTGCAGGGGCTGCAGGGGCTGCAGGGGCTGCAGGTGCTGCAGGGGCTGCAGGGGCTGCAGGTGCTACTGGGGCGGGTGGTGGGCAGGACGCGGTTGAGATGGTGCGCGATAGTGGTGGTGCTGGTGGAGGGGATTCGAGCAGCGGAGCAGATGCGGATGATGCTGCAGCAATGGCGGGTTCTGGGTTTCGAGCAATGGCAATGGCTGCAGAGGGCGATGCCCCTGTGCAGGACAGTGCCGCACCTGACCCTCCTCCTGCTGCCGCCGCGCCTGCTGCTCCTGCGGCTGCTGCGGGGGGGGCTGCTACTGTTGTTGCTACTGCTGTCCCGCCCGTCTCCGAGTCTGCAGCATCTTCGGCCAAGCACGAGCGCGGGGACGCCGCGAGCAGCGCGGGCGCGCAGCCCTCCCCTGGCTTCATCTTCGGCGCCTCCCCCGCCCCCGTCCCCTCCGCGCCCGCGCCCACCATGCACTTTGACTCGCTTGCCCGCGCCAACCCCGAGCTCGCGGGTACAAGCGCTATCCCTTCTGCGGGGGCGGGGCTTGCCCCGCTGCCCGAGGTGGTGTTTGCAGCAGTGGCAGAGGGACACGTGGCAGCACAGGAGGCCCGCGCGGGCACGGCGGGGGCTCGTAGGAGGGCAGTGGTGGGGAAGCGGGCAGGCGGGGGGAGGGCTGCTGCGCGAGTGGGGAGAGGTGCGCGTGGAGTGGGGTCGGCTGATCCGGTGAGCTCTGCGCCAGCGCCCACAGTTTCGAGTAGCGCAGCAGCAGCAGGGGCAGCAGGGGCAGCAGGGGCAGCAGGGGCAGGGAAGGCAGGGAAGGCGGAGGCAGACATGGGGTTGGGGTTGAGCCTGGGGCCGCGGCAGTGGGGCGTGGCTGAGGGCTCTGGAGAGCAGGACGGCGCAGGCAGTGGGGCAGGTGGGGCACGCGTGGGGTCTGGGGAGGCGCAGATGCGCGCGGAGGAGGTCCTTGGCGCGGATACAGCAGCGGATGGGGAGGAAGGGGATGAAGGGGAGAAAGGGGAGAAAGCGCAGCAGGGGGAGGTGAGGCACGAAGAGGGCGTTGGAGGGGCGCGAGACGCGCAGCAAGGCTCTCAGGGGCAGGCAGGGGAGAGCAGCGAAGGGCACGCTGGCACGAATGAGGCTGGTGGTGCCAAGGAGGCTGGTGCGGCGAGCAGCACTGAGGGAGCAGAGGAGAGGCGGGTGAGGGAGGAGTGGAGGGAAGCGGTGGGTGGAGAGGCGAGTGTGCGGGCGATAGAGGAGAGGATGGCAGGGGTTGAGATCGGTGACAGTGGGTTGGCGGCGGCAGTGGCGAGTGTGCAAGCAGAGATGGCGAAGATGGCCGTGAGAGGGGTGCTGCTGCCTCACGCCCCCGAGAAGGACGTGTACCCTCCTCCTGCTCCTCCTCCTCCTGCTGCTGCTTCTGCTTCTGCTTCTGCTTCTGCTTCTGCTTCTGCTTCTGCCTCTGCAGCTACCCCTACAATGAGTGGCATGAGTACAACGACCACCGTTGGCAGTGGTGCTGGTGGTGGCGGCACGGGAGTGACGGCAGGGCTGAGTGCGGACAAGGCTGGAGGGGCGGGTGAGGAGAGTGAGGGTGAATCGAGAGAGGGGCAGGTGGAGAGTGTTGTGAGCCGGTTGCAAGAGATGAGTGTGGGTGCTGGTGGTGAGCAGGGCGGTGGCAGAGGAGTGGATGATGGTGGCGAGCGAAAGGAGCAGCGCCGTGAGCAGCGGCAGAAGGAGAATGAGCAGCAGCAGCAGGAGGAGGAGGAGGAGCAGGTGAATGAGCAACTGCTGAGGTTGAAGCTGTCTGTTGAAGCAGCTGCTGCTGCTGCTGCTGCTGCTGGTGATGGGGTAGGGGAGCACGAGAATGCCACGGCGCAGGAAGGACGCCGAGGAAACACCGTGGCAGCAGAGGAAGGAGGCGTTGCAGCGGCAGCAGCGGCTGTTGCAGCAGCAGCTGCTGCTGCAGCCGCGGCCGCAGCAGCAGAGGAAGACGCAGAAGCAGCAGCAGCAGCAGTGCCGGATCTGCTAGCTAACCTGAATCTGAACTCGCTCCCGCTCAACCTGCCAACAGGCCCAGGGTCCGACGAAAAGCTGAGGCACTATATGGATGGGCTGGCATCTGGTCTTAGACTAGGGCTGCGTTTATTAAGGGACTCCTCTGTCGGCCCTGGACCCACTGTCCCACCAGGGCCCTTCAACAACCCCCCAGGGCCTGCTGCTGCTTCTGCTGCTGCTGCTTCTCCTGCTGCTGCCGCAGGGCCTTTCTCCCAAGGGCCTACCTCCGCCTTCCCTACACAATTTTCTCAACAGGCGTCCGCAGCAAGGCCTTCAGCTTCGCTTGACGCATCTGCTCCGCCTGCTTTCGCTGCGCCCGGTGCTGCCACACCACCGCTCAGCACCCCCCCGGCCTTTGTGTTTTCAACGCCCAACCCCAACTCGCACATCCGTTTTTCTGGCCAGTCGTCGCCGCCGTTCCACACCCCGCCCACGTCCTTCGCCTCTTCGCCTGCGCCAATCTTCACACCGCCTTCCCCATACACACCACTCTTTTCCACGCCCTCCGCCCCCCTGTTCGGCTCAAGAACTGCCGCAGCAGCACCAGCAGCAGCAGCAGCAGCAGCAGCACCTGCTGCTGTTGACTCTTCTACCGCTGCGGCGGCAGCTCCTGTGTTCTCGTTTGGGCTTGCAACCGCACCTGGTTCTGAGGCTCCTCCGTTTGTGTTTGGGACGGGGGCGAGGGTGGGCGGAGAGCGAGGTGGGCAGAGGGGGCGAAGCAGGGCGAGTGTTGACAGAGCCAAGGGGCGGCCTGTGGGTGAACACACGACTCCTCCTCCCGCTGCTGCTGCGCCTGCTGCTGTGACGCCTCCTGCTACGGATGCAGCCCTTGCTGCTGCCACTCCTGCTGCTGTGCCTGCTGCTACTGCTGCACCTACTGCTGTTGCTGCTGCAGCTGGTGGGAAGGATGCATCAGTGGTGGAAAGAGAGCCTGTCCTCAACGTGCCTGGGCCATTAATGTCCTCCTCATCATCATCGTCAGCATCGTCAACAGCTGCAGCAACAGCGGCAGGAGCCGGCACTGCCACCACCGTCACCGCTGCCGCCGCCGCCGCCACCGCCACCGCCCCAGAAGCAGCAGCAGCGCCGGTGTTCCAGTTCGGGTGCACATCAGGAGGGGCACCGTCTGCGCCCTTCACCTTCTCCTTCACGTCCCCTCTCGCGCCCTCCTCCTCGTCTCTGCCCACTCCCTTCACGCCCCTCTTCACCACCCGGCCATCAGTAACGCCATCCGCTGCAGACAGCAGGGGGGGAAGCCGGAGGAGCTCTGGAGGAAGTGGCGCTACAGGAAGTTGTGGTGCAGGAAGTGGTGTGGCTGGTAGCAGCCCTAGTCCCATGGAGTGCTCTCCTGGTGAGGCGCGGTTCCCTTCAGGCGCTACAGGCGAAGGGTTGTCAGGTTATGGTGCGGGTGGTGGGAACAGTGGGCGAAGTGAGAGGAGGGGGAGCGGCGGGGAGTCTGATAAGGGACGTGAGGTGGATGGTGTTGGAGCGAAGCTGGAGCAGATGGGAATACGGGAGGAGAGCGCGAGGCAGGGGGGTGGGGATGGGGAAGGCGAGCAGCAGAGGGAGCAAGCCAGCGGGTTGTTTGAGGATGTGGGGTTGTTTGGAGCAACGGGAGCAGCGGCAGCGCAGGCGAGAGCAGCAGAGGTGCGACTGGAGGATCTGGCAGGGTTCAGATTCGCCGCAGGGGCTGCTTCCCCTCGCCGTAGGCGTGCTGCATGTGCTGCTGCTGCTGCTGCTGCTGGGGGTGGTGGTGGTAGCGCGAGGCACAGCCGCCACACGCCCCACCGCATGGGCCAGGGGAGCAGGAGGGGGGTGTCTTCTAGGGAGAGAGCTGCTGGTGCAGGGGGTACTGGCTCTGCTGCTCGCGTGCCTGCTGCTGCTGCTGCTGATGCAGCTTCGGGTGATGGGACTGCCTCCACTGCTGCTGCTGCTGCTGTTAATGCGAAGGGCACGGGTGATGCTGCAAGGACTAATCGTTTTGCTGCTACTGGTGGGGCGAGTGGTGTGAGGAAGGAGGCTGGGGCAGGAGCAGGAGGAGCGGGAGAAGAGCCTGCAAGGGCAGCGAGGAGAGGCATTGAGGGGGCAGCCAAGGACGCAGAGCAGTCGTGCGAGAAATGGCGGCTCAAGTGCGTCCCTGCTCACAGCCCTTCGGTTCCCCATCTCCTTGCGCGACACTCTCTGATTGTTTGTTTTGACCGTGCTCTCAACCACCCTGCCCTTTCCTTTTGAATCCAGTCTAGCCTCTATGCCACTCCCTCCCTCCTTCCACCTGTCTATTCACCCTCCCTCACCCCCTGCCACCCGCACCCCGACCTTCCTCCCCTACCTGCGTTGCTTCCCCCAGGGGCAACCAGGTGTATGGCAAGGGCGAGTACGCGAGAGCAGAGGACTTCTACTCGCGTGGGCTCAGCACAGCGGCGGCTTTCACAGCGTTCCCCGACTGCATGCGTGCGGCCATGCTGTGCCACAGCAACCGTGCCGCCACGCGCAAGCACCTGGGCAGGGTGCGGGAAGCTCTGCGTGACTGCCGCGCTGCGCTGGCTATTGACGGGTCGTTCTCGCGCGTGCTGCTGCGCATGGCCAGGTGCGTGGTGGTGGAGTGTGGTGGGGTGCGGTGGGGTGCAACAACAGACACCAGACACTGTTCTCCCGTTCCCACTTTCCTCTGTTTGTTCTGCTCGTGTCCAACGGCGCTGCCCTCACGTTGCAGTACACTCCACATGATAATCACATGCGTTTTTTCCAATGATTACTCTCCCTGCACCGGCCTCCCCGTTCCCCCCCTTCCCCCGAAATGCTCTCCCGTGCTTCTTTGCAACCAACGCACCAATCCCCAGCTGCCACCTGGCGCTTGGTGAGCTGCGAGAGGCACGGCAGGTGTACGTGTCTCTGAAGCAGCAGCCCTTGGGATTGCCGCAGGGTGGAGCAGGCGGAGATCCCAAGGTGGCGCGCGAGGCGGAGCAAGGTTTATCACAGGTGGACCAGGTGGAGGGGAGCATGGGCAAGGCTCTCTCGCTGCTGCGCGTGCCTTCACATGTGTGGCCTGCAGCTGTTGCTGCTGCAGGGGGTGTTGGGGGCGCAGGGGCAGCCGCAGAAGGGGCAGGGGGGGGTATTTCGCGGTCGGCATCAGCAGGGGCGGTGGGGGGAGCGGGAGCAGGTGGGGGAGCAACAGGAGCAGGAGGGGGGACGGCAGCAGGAGCGGCATCGGGGGTGGTGATGGGGAAGGAGGCGGAGGAGGCGTATGGGTTGCTGGAGAGGGTTGGGGAGGTGTGTCCGTACTGGGAAGTGCTGCTGTGCGCCAAGGCACGCGCTCTGCTGCTCGTGAGTGCCCTTGCGGGGGGACAAGGTGGGGGATGGAATGAGAGGCACAGTGGGAGGTGGAGTTGGGAGTGTTGGAGCATTTTGTTGGGTCTAGAGAGTTTTCCACCAAGTCGTCTTGCATGGCTCTCCCCTGGTGCATCCACTCTGTCATCCTTCTTGTACTCTCTCCATTCTCTTCACTCACCCTTGCGTGCACCTTTCTCCCGTGTCTCCTGTCTATCTGTCTGTCTGTCTGTCCGCCTGTTCGTCTGGCCGTATGTCTTGGCTGTCTGGCTGTGTGTGTGGGTATGAGTGTGTGGTAATGAGTGTGTGTGTCTGTGTGTGTGGGTGTGTGGCTGCATCTGTGGGTGCAGTTGAGCCGCTACGAGGACGCGTGCCATCTGTGTGAGAGCACGTTTTCCGCCTCGGAAAGCAACCACGCCGCACCCGCTGCTGCTGCTGCTGCACCAGGCGCCAGCAGCAGCAAGGGGCAGCAGGGGCACCTGGTGTGGCGCTGGGCAGTGGTGGGGCGGGCACGGTTTGGGCAGGGGCGACTGGAGGATGCGATCGAGCAGCTGTCGCGGCTGGATGGCTTGGGCCTGGATCCTGGGAGCAGTGCTGGGAATGCTGCTGGTAGTGCAGGAGGTGCGGGCGGGGGGGGTGGAGCAGCAGCAGGGCTGTACGCAGTTGCTGTGCCCGATACCACTGTGCCGTCTGACTTCACGCGGTCCATCCGGGAGATGCTCCGACTCAAGGTGTGTGCTTGCAACTTGCACTCTGCACCAAGCACCAAGCACCAAGCACCCCACCCTGCTTGCTGCACCGAGCACTGGCTGGGTAACACCTGTGAAAGGCCCTCCAGGTTCATGTGCCGCCGTGCCCCTCTTGCGCTGTGCATCGCCTTGCTAGCTGCTCCTTCCTGGTAGAGCGCCATTTGGTAAGTCACAGTGCCATCGTGCCCCTCTTGCGCCACATCTGCCCTTTGACAACCTGCACCGTTCCTGTCCGTCGTGGATCCAGATCCCTCGCTGCTCGTCTCCTCTCCTCACTTCTCCTCTCCGTTTCGCACTGCTCCTCCCTCTCCCCTCCTCTCCACCTGCCGTTGCTTCTCGGCGCCCTAATCCTTTCTTGCCATGGGCCACAGGCAGCAGGCAACGAGGCGTTCCAGGCGGGCAGGCACGAGGAGGCAGTGGAGCGATACACAGCAGCCATCACGCTGCCAGCGCTCGCTGCCTCGCGGCCCTTCTCCGCGGTGTGCTTCTGCAACCGTGCTGCTGCCAGCCATGCCGCGGGCAACATTGCAGATGCCATTGCGGACTGCAGCAGAGCCATTGCTCTCGACCCCTCCTATGCCAAGGTGCGCACGCCCGCGTGCTGTGTGAATGGGCAACGACGCGCCGTGCCGTCTCCTTTGTATGCGTTTAAACACTCTATTCTCCTCCTTGCATCATCACTTCGCCTTCTCTGCCCCGTCGTCTGTCCTCTGCCTATGCTATGTCTCCCACTTGCTATGTCCTCTATGTCTCCGCCTATGTCTGCACCTATCAACCATACATACTCCCCTCTACACTCACACTGCCCCTCTGTGCTACCTGAACGCCTCTCTGTGCTACCCGCATCCTCCCATCTTGCCTAACGACCGTCTGCCGTGTGCTATATCTCTCCGCAGGCCATCTGGCGGCGAGCCACGCTGTGGGAGAGCGCACGGGAGTACGAGCACGCACTGGCAGACCTGAACCGCCTGCTGCTGCTCGTACAAGGCAAGGCGTGCGCTGGTGGCGGTGGTGGCGGTGGTGGCAAGGGCGGGGGGAAGAGTGGGGTGGGCAACAGTGTGGTGGACGAGCGGCAGGTGAAGGAGCGCATGGGGCGCGTGCAGAAGGAGGTGCAGCACGAGCAGCAGCCCGACCACTACCTCATTCTGTACGGCCGGCCCCTCATTGCCACGCTTGCTTGCATGCATGCTTGCTTGCTTGCATGGCCGCTTGCACATTATTTGTTCAGCATTGGCCGTGGGGCTTAGCTTAGGCTTAATAAAGCAGCGGTGTGCGCCCTGAGTCTTGCTTGGTTGGTGGCCTCGTTTGTCTGATGGTGCTCATGCTCTTGCTCTCGTTGGACCCTTTGTGTGCGTGCGCCATGTGTGTGGGTGTGTGGCAGGGGCATGGACCATGCATGCACGGCAGCAGACGTCAAGAAGGCCTACCGCAAGGCAGCCTTACGCCACCATCCGGACAAGGTATTACCCTCCTCCTCTCCGTTCATTAGTGGATTGCTCCTGCTGTGCTGATGAGTGGATTGTCACGTACAGCCACCTTGTCCTGTGCCCTGTAGGCTCTTGTGTTCCGCCCATGCTGCCGTGTGCTCCCTGTGGCGGCCCGTGCCTAGCCCCACTTGTTCACCTACACGCGTTGCGTTGCTCCCCCTGTCCGTCCCTCCCCGCCTCTGCACTGCAGGCGGCGCAGCTTTTGTTTCCAGGGAGGGGTGACGCAGATGGGTGGCTGAGCAGGGAGCTGGGGGAGGAGATACAGCGCGATGCAGACCGGCTCTTCAAGGCCATCGCCCATGCCTACAATGTGCTCTCCGATGAAACCAAGGTTCTCTCTCTCTCTCTCCCGCCGCCACTCCTCCGAAATCCCTTGCCTCCTTCCCTCCTCTCCTCCTTATCCATCCTCCCTCCTCCGTTATCTAGTTCTGCAAACGCGTGTCTTCACAAACCACTTGTCCTGAGACATTTGACCCCCAGTTTGCCAGTATCTAACCTGATCCATTAATGTGCTATTGCTTTACTCACAGTATCTTCCTTGTGCCTACCTATATCTGGTTTTGTTTCTCTTTCTGCCATGTATTATTCCAGAGGATTGAGTACGATGCAGAGGAGCGGGTGCGCAAGATGCGCTCTCGGTACTCCTCAGCTTCAGCTGCCTCAGCCGCAGCCGCAGCTGCAGCCGCCGCAGCATCTGCTGCAGCAGATGAGGTGTTCGGGTCGACGTTTTACAGTGGGCGCGGCAGCAGCAGCTATAAGAACCGATGGGCCAATGAAAGCGCATGGGAGCGGCGTCAGGTGAGCTCCTTGTTAAACCCTTCGCCGTGCTTCCGTGCTTTGAGACGTGCTTCTCTGCGTGAGCTATATCGGAACACATCGCTCAACACTTTTTTCTGAAGTTCTGTCCTGCATCTTCTGTTCTGTAGTTTGCATCAACTTCACATGCCTTTGCGTGGTGCCTGTAACTGCCATTGCTGTTCATCAGGACTATTCCGGGGCTAATGCCCGCAGCAGTGCTTCAAGCCGTGGAGGAGCCACGGGTGATAAGGCAAGGCGAGGTAACCAGGACTCGAGCTCTCGGTCGCAGCAACAGCAACAGCAACCACACTGGAGTGAGCGGGCGTCAGGTGGTGGGAGCAGCCGGCGCAGCCAGAATAATGCATCACGGCATGCTGGTGGTGCTGCAGCCAATGGCGTTGGTGGTGGCAAGCGTGGCGAGAATGGCAAAGGGGGTTTTGGAAACAGGTGGGAGAGACGCCGAGATTGGGAGAGCGAAATGTATGATGACGACTACGAGAATGTGGACGACTATAGCTTTTATGATTACTGAGACAAACAATATGGATATGCTGTTGGTACTAGAAAGCCACGTTCCTGTTGGCTTCATTTTTTGTTGGAGGTTTATGCTCTCATCAGCTTGAATTACCTTATATAGGTTGTAGTTATTCATCGAGCACTTTTGTAACAGTTTTCCAGATTTCCAGTCGCGCTTTTTTGTGTGCTGTGCTGGAAGTCAAGACACGTGGGTCACTTGAACGCCACGTCACCGTGGTCCCACGCATGCACCGCCGAAACTGCTCTGTGGACCCACAAAAGGTTAAAATAATATCTTGTCCAAAAGTTGAACACAATCGCTTTCTCCGCGTCGGGTTTCCAGCGAATTCGCCCGGTGCATGGCGTCATTTCAATAAACGCGACCGTTTTTCAATCCCTGGGTTCAGGGGTCGGCTCCTCCCATCCAGCATGATCAAATGAGGGGAAGTTACCCCCCACAGACCGGTTGCCAAAGCTGACATACCCACCTAGTGGTGTCTTTGCTGGCGCAACAGCAGTCTGAAATATCTGTCGGGAGATTTGCTCCATTCCAACCAAAGCAAACTCATCCACATGCGTGGAATGGCTCTGCTGCAACTCTCTTCCACCTCGCCTTGCTGTGACTGCCGTGCGCAAATCAACACAGTGCATTGTAACATCCCGTGAGCTCCCCAAGACGGTGGAGAATTGGCGCGATCAAGCGGGTTGCGATCGAGCATGCGCGCTCAACTCGCGCCCATTTTCCACACCGAATCTACCTCCGCGATCCTTAGCGCTTCGACCAATCGCAACGGTTTATCCGCGACATCCTCCGCTAGTAGGCGTCCCGTTATAGGAGTATCGCGACGTGCGTTGCGACCCGTGAGCGTCAGCAGGCAGCGAGTGGTGTGCGAAATGTCCGACGCGCTGGTAAACGGCTTGGCGGGGGCGTGCGGCGGAATTCTCGCGCAACTCGTCACCTACCCGCTGCAAGCGGTGCGTTCTTTGGAGCCTCGCAGCTCCATCCGACGTTTGTTTGGTCTCGCGGGCTACAATCTGCGCAAATTCAAGCCCTAGCTTGCCCAGCCCAGTATCGCAACCGCTCATTTCGCACCTTTTCGTACGTCTGAATGCGTTTCGGCTAGCAATTTCACAAAATCCCGACGGTTGTGTTTCGTGCGTGGTGGTGCCGTGGGTGTGGTTTGGCAGGTGAACACGCGGCAGCAGACGCAACGACGGTTGCTAGCGAGGCAGCAGCGAGACGCCGCGCATGGCGCCGGCGAAAGCGGCGCTCCGAGTGCGAACGGCGCTGCTGCGGCCGGGACGGGTCAACGGCGCGCTGTGGCGCACAAGAGCACGCAGCAGGAGATGTGGGAGGTGATTTCGCCCCTTCACGCCCGCAATTCCCCCTTTTCTGACTATCTGCACACCTCCTACGCTTACCACGCGCATCGTCTCA